>JBAKBP010025114.1:0-33922 GCA_037953745.1 Lithodes maja | reverse complement strand
CTACATTTACATTCATGGCTGTCCTCGGTCCTCGGTCGTTATCCCTGAGGAGGAGGTGGTGATCAGGAGGTCAGAAGTGTGGGAAGCCATGAAAAGAGTGAAGTTGGGGAAAGCACCAGGAACAGATGGAGTGTGTGGGGAAATGTTGAGGTATGGTGGTGAGATAGTGATAGAATGGGTATGGAAAATGTGCAAACTAGCATGGGAGAAGGGAGTGCACCCGATGACTGGAAGACTGGCATATAGTCCCCCTTATATAAGGGCAAAGGGGAAAGAGGAGTGTGTGGTAACCACCGAGGAATATGTCTTTTAAGCGTAGTAGGAAGGTATACAGTAGGGTAGTGATTGAGAGAGTGAGAGTGAGAACGGAGAAATGGATAGGCGACGAGCAGGGAGGCTTAGGAAGGGAAGAGGATGTGTAGATCAGATTTTTACCCTGAATTGTGTTGTGGAGAAGTATCTGGAGAAGAAACAAAAGGTGTATGTTGCCTTATGGACTTGGAGAAGGCCTATGATAGAGTGGATAGAGAAGGTTTGTGAAAGTACTTAGAATATACGGAGTAGAGGCAAGTTGCTGAAAGCAGTGAAGAGCATGTATGAGGGTGCAAAGGCGCAGTACGTGTGGAGAGTGAGCAGAGCGAGTTCTTTGACCTGAATGTTGGTTTGAAACAGGGGTGTGTGATGTCCCCAGTGGTTGTTTACTGTATATATGGATGGAGTTATGAAAGAAATACTATCAAGAGCAGTGGATGTTGGTGTATCGCTGAAAAGGGAGGGAATTGAGTGGAAGCTACCTATACTGCTGTTTGCGGATGATACAGTTCTGATGAGTGATAATGAATGGGGAGTTGCAGGGTCTGGTAAATGAGTTTGGAACAGTGTGCGAAAAACGGAATTTGAAGGTAAATACGGGGAAGAGCAAGGTTATGGTCTTCGAAAGGGGTGAAGTCACAGAGTGTGAGATGAAGCTGAACGGTCAGGCTATGGAGATCGTCAACTCTTTTAAGTATCTGGGCAGTGTGTTGAGTAAAGATGGGACTATGGAGGAAGAGGTGCGGGAGAGGTACAACAGGGGAAGAGGGTTGTAGGAACGCTAAAAGCAGTAACAAGAAATAGGGTGCGTCAGTATGGAAGTGAAGAAGTCCTTGCATGACAGTGTGGTAATCCCGACACTGACTTACGGAAGCGAAGCATGGACGTTGGTTGAGAACTCAGACCAAGAGTGAGAGCAGTGGAAATGAATTACTTAAGGAGTGCGTGCGGAATTACATGGAGGGATAGACAGACTAATGAGGAAGTAAGAAGGAGGTGTGGTGTGGAGGTAGATGTGCTGGAAAGTGTGAAAAGGAACAACTTGAGATGTTCGGCCATATGGAACGTATGGAAAGCGAGAGAGAATGACTAAGAGGGTGTACGAGAGCGAGGTGGAGGGACAGAGGGGGAGAGGTAGACCGAATATGAGGTGGAAGGATGGAGTGAGGAACTACATGAATGAAGGCAGTGCTGGTTGGGGGGAGGGGCGTCGACTGACTGGGGACAGAGGTGCATGGGGGCGGTTCGTTCGTGCCACCTCCTTCGGGATCACGGCGTCAGGCAATAGATAGATAGATAGATAGAAAGAGAATAAGGAGATTGGACAGAGCCCTGAGGAACACCGGAGTTTATAGGGTGAGGAAGTGAACGATGGCCGTCCACAACCGCGGCTATGGAACGGCCGGAAAGGAAATTAGAGACAAAGGCACAGATGGAGGGATAGAAACCGAAAGAGGGTAGTTTAGAAATTAAAGATTTGTGCCAGACTCTATCGAAGGCTTTCGATATGTCTAGTGCAATAGAAAAGTCTCACCGAAGTCCCGAAAAGGAGGATGACCAAGAGTAATAAGATATGAAGAATATCACCAGTAGGAGCGACCCTTAAGGAAGCCATACTGGCGATCTGAGAGCAGATTATGAGAAGAGAGAAATGCTTAAGAAATTTGGAAGCAAGAATAGTTTCAAAAACTTTAGAAAGACAAGAGATGAGAGCAATTGGACGATAGTTGGAAGGTTGAGAGCGGTCACCCTTCTTGGGACAGGTTGAATGTGAGCAAACTTCCAGCATGAAGGGAAGACATTAGAGGATAGACAGAGACGAAAGAGTTTGCCTAGGCAGGGGGTCAGCAAGGAAGCACAGTTTTTGAGAACAACAGGAGGAACACCGTCCGACCGTACGCCTTCTTAGTATTAAGCCCAGAGAAGGTAGATGTACATCTTTAGAAGAGATTAGGATATTAGGCCATAAGTAAGAGAGAGGAGGGTGGAGAGGGGAGGAATAGCACCGGAATCATCCAAGGTGGAGTTTCTAGCAAAAGTTTGCCATGTTACCTAAAGTACCTTGTTACAAATAGGTAGGTAAAAAATTGGGCAAGAATGTTAAGTTCAGGTGTACCGCCAGCCTTGTTTACACTACGCATAGTGGCGTCGGACCTTTGCCATCATGTTGCCGTCTATTTGACTGCCTTTTGGATACAATGATATGTTGAGGGGGGCTTTGCCCTCACCCCCCCATGACATATATATTGTCACGCCTTCTGTGTGTCGTAAGAGGCGACTAAAGAAGTTGGGTCGGTGGGCTTGCGACCCCCACCCGGAAAAAAATACATAGCAACGATGAACGATCAATCGGCCTCGGATGCGGACGGACCCTGTGTTGACAAACCCCGACCGACTATGGACAAGCCTACGGACATTCTGATAATAGGGACATGGAATGTGAGTGGCATGAATGATGGCACAAAAGAGAGAGAGGTACTGTAAGTGTTAGTGAATGCCAGGCTGATGTATGTGGAATGACTGAGACCAAATGGAAGGGTACAGATGTGAGAGAGTGGGAGTGTGGAATGAGTGTGTGTGCAGGATGTGAGTGAGGGAGCAGCGAGAGAAGTGTGACGCATGTCGAGTATGAGCATGCTGTACAGAACGCCCAGTCAGGCCCCCACCCCTCGCTAGGATCGTCAGGGCAGGAACTTTGGCTGTAGTCTGTGTAGAGTTTCCTAACTCAGTTTATGTGAACCGTTGTACTATAAGTATTATCATTATGTATTTTGTTTTCTTCTAAGTCAACGAGTTCTATTTATATCATTAGATATAAGTATTGTGTGTGGGACTTGTATGTAATGATGAGAGGAGAGATATTACGTTGGCGGGGGATCAGTGACGCGCCACGAGGTGTGTAGGCCTAACTCCTCCTCCCTTCCTCCCTTCCTCCCTTTCAGCGCGTGGGAAGTTCTTTGTCGATCCAGATTGAGAGAGTATATGACGTCATGATTGCCAGTGGGCGGTCCTTAGTGTTGGCGATATGCTCGCTACAGGGCCGAGTATAAAAAGAGAGGTCCTCAGCCACAATTCTTCAGAACCTCATCAGGCAAAGCGACCTCTCATATCCCTTGCAACTAATCGATATTCTTCCGACTGATGTGAACTTTCTCTACTCTCTGAACAGCCTATTTTCTTCTTCTTCTGAACCCTTTTTAACCTCAATGACCCCTTTGTGCAGATTTAGTCAGCCAAAGTATTATCGCTTGAGTTCTCACGAGATAAGTGCCTGTTAGATAGCCTATTTTTGGAAGGGTTAACTAGAATAGGATTGATTGATGTTTGTTGCACTCGTATATGTATTTCCCTGTGTACTATTATTCATGTTCCTGTTTTTCTGCTGGTTTAGGTAATGCTAGACTGGGATAGGGTTCCTCGAGTTGTGATTTCCTATGAGTGCTTAGGTTGGTTGAACCCAGCACAATTGCAACGGAGGACGTGGGGAAGCCTAGGGGGTCTTTTTGATTGTGTACCGTGGGAGTTTAGCACTGTGTTGCGAGTGAGGGCTTTTGCCTGTGCCACCCAACACTGTGCTATCTCATTTGCTTGACTTTGAGAGGATCGCCAGGAGAGAACCAGATACTAGTGATCTGGATCTCTCAAGAGAGCATCCCGTCAATGTACCGTAATTTGGCCGCACAGTCTTAAGGACCTCGCTAGGCTACGAGCCGCTTGCTCAGCCATTGTCTCTTAACCTTAGATATCCCAGCTAGACTTTGCTCGACCAGCAGATACAGCATAGTATTGAAGCTTCTCCTTATGTATATTATTGTTTAAGCACTATTGATTTCATGTGTGGCACGCTTAGCTACTTCAGAGATTAGTGGCCCACGAGCACAATCTTAGTAGGCTATTGCCAGTGCATTGTCGGAGTACTTCTTCTTAATGTTTTGCCATATCCTATTGTTTATTCTTATAATTCTTCTTATGTCAATTTAAAGCCTTTAATTACCAGTGAGTTATTCATTAAATTGCTGTTCAAAATCCGATACTTACTTCTTATGAGTATTCGAGAAGCATCTAACTTATCAGAAGATTCCTTGCTTGATGCTCGAGGACTATTGTTTAACGTAACGTAATAGTGCCGATCCGAAGTAGAGGGTGGAGGACTTCTTAAGTTCTTAGTTCAAGGGTGGATTACTTCGGCTTCGGCCAACACTATTCTTTAGTGTTGTAGTACTTTCTTCTTTGTTTGTATTGTTGACCAGGCTAGATAACTCCCGTCTTGTTATTAGTCTGTTGTGTGAAACGCTAGTACCGAGGTTCTTGTATACCCCGTATAGCAGATAGAACTCTGGAGGGTAGTGGCGTTTTTGTTCGGCTGGCAGTACTCTGGGGTTGGGATCGTGTGTTTCCGTTGTGGCAGCGAGCCATACTCGAGTCCTGTGTAAGAGCCCTAGTGTACCCGAGTGCCCGGTCGTAACAAATGGCGACCTTGCTTAGGATTTTGTGAACAGTATAATTTTTTGCAGAGTTGTACAACATTTGTTTGTTCGTACTTTAGCGTACATATTGAAGAATATTTTTTTTGTAAGGCAATTAGGAGAGCATTTAAGAGACTCCAGTTAATTAGTATTAGTGCTTACATAAGGGAGTTAACACTTTTGTCTCGAGAATTTTTTGTGAACTTCAGTATGTCGTGCCCTAGTATTGACGAGGAGCGAGAGATGCTATGTGAGGAGGTGCCGTTAGTAACTAGTGAGGAGGATCGCTAGACTTTTTGTGAGTAAGCAGTACCATGTGACGGAGGGAGAGGCTGACTGGGGTGAATGTTTATGGCTTGCACCTGATAGCCAAGGTTTTGGCAAATCCAATGTAGTAGGGATGTCCAAGGGGAGCTGATTTCCTGGGTGTTGCTGTGGGCGACATGGGGTTTCGGAGGAGAGGGCGTTTGGGGGGGTTCCTCCCAGATCCCCTCTCACTCGACTCCCACAGTGCCGTCCACTCAGTTGCCGGAGGTTAGCACTCTCCCACAGAGGGATGAGCATTGGAAGATTGGAGTGCCCTCGGGCGGTGCGTATGGTGGTTCCCCAGTTCTTGCCCCCCCTCCTTCAGTAGTGGCAGCTCCCTCTTCCGGCCTGTCTCCCCGAGATGATATTTAAACTCGAGCTTGCTAAAATGGAGAATGAGACCAGGAGGCAGGAGAATGAGGCTAGGAGGCATGAGATTTGAGGTCAGCAGGCACGAGGCTGAGCTTAGATACGACTCAGAGAAATATTGTGCTCAAAATAGATTTAGATAAGACTCGTGCAGAGTCGACAGGGATTCGGATGGGCCGTGAGGGGCCGAAGTAAGAGAACAGTCCTTGTCCCACTTAGTCAAGTTGGTGCCGGCATTTAGTGAAACTGAAGTCACAGAATTTTTAATCGTTTTGAGAAGAAGTGTAGGGAGCATAATTGGCCTGAAGAGAAGTGGGCAGCTCTGGTCTCCTCAAGACTTACGGGTAAGGGTCTGAAGGCTTATGATGCACTGCCTTTAGAGTCTTGCATTGACTACCGCAGTATTGAAGAGAGCTGTCCTACGGGCATACGAGTTGCAACCAGAAACATATCGATTGAAGTTTCGGGGTGTTACAAAGACTAGGGAGGCGACCTTTCTTGAACATGCCCGGGGACTTAAAAGATGCACTTGCTAACTGGACACGTTCTGAGAAAGCTGAGACGGCCGAACAGTTGACTGAGCTGTTTCTGCTCGAGCAGTTTTATAAGTGTACTGGTGCAGATATGACTTTAACTATTAAAGAAAAGAACCCTAAAACTCTACAGGAGGCAGCTGAGATGGCTGACCTCCGGCTATCACTAATTCGTGGGTGCGGGTATGCCCAGCGTAGTGAGGCAGGTAACAAGGGGCGTGACGCCCCACCCCCCCGAGTTAGTGATATACTTTATGCAAACAAGTACAAGAGCTATGATACCAAGACTGACCACAAGACTAGCACCGTCCCATTTAAGAAGGGGCCGGGCCCTTCCCAGTACCAAGGGAAGCCCAGAGGGGAGTTGGAGTGTTATCATTGTCATGAAAAGGGGCACTTTGCAAGAGTCTGTCCTAGCAAACCACCTACAGCAGCTGTGTCTTTGGCCTGCAACATTGGTGTGTCTCCGAAGTTTTCTGAGTTTGCCCGGGGCAGTTCGTCAGAGGCTGAGGCACAGCCAATGCAGAAGCACCTGGGAGGCTCAAACCCTGCTCAGGATGTTTTTTGCGACCATAGAGGACGGGGTTGCGTGATGTGGGCGGGGCGCAAGCATGGAGTAGAGGTCTTGCGTGATACGGGTGCTTCCCAGACTCTGATGAATAACTTGACTGGCTACCCTATAAATGCGGCTCGGGTGGTAGTGGTGCAGGGTATTAATGCAACTCGGTCATACCCGCTGGTGCGGTTGGAGTTGGAGGTGGATGGGGTGGCACGTGAATTGGATGTCGGGATTGTGGAGAAACTGCCAGTGGAGGGCGTCGACCTTCTTCTCGGCAACGACTTTGCAATGCCCGCTTCTGAGGTTCTACCCTTAGTCGTTGCCGAGAGGACGGCCGACGTGAGTAGGGAAGAGCAAGAGTGTGTCGAGCGGTGCCAGGCAGAACCCATGGCGTGTGCTGTCACCCGAGCTCGGGCAGCTAAAGTGTCACAGCCTAGTCCTCCGTCTTCAGACCAGCAGAGGAACGATCAACAGGAGGAGGCTAAAGCTGGAGTTGGTTTTAAGAGTTTTGACTCGGCGGCTCTCCTGGGTGATTTAGTATTGGCACCTATGTTGGAGTCTGGAGAGGCCCCAGGACCTGTCACAGCTAGTGAGGAGGTAGGGCAGGAAGAGACTCCGAGGCAGCAACGTTGCACACAGAGAGAAAAAAGGGTTGCTCAGTTTGATATTGGGGGAGGACTTGGGTTGCTTCGGAAGCATCTAGACAGGTTGGTTCCCTCAGATATTTGTAAACTGCAGTTGGAGGATCCGGAAGTTCAGAAGTGTGGTAATGGTGCTGTCGAGATGAAACACGAGGACGGGGAAGCATGTCATGTGAACCTGTTGGAGGAGTTTGTGAGGCAACCACCTGAGCAGCCTACTGTCCCTGCGTTGGTCTGCCGCGGCCAAGGTGGAGAAGGAGAGGGGGGTAGTAGGGCACAGGTGGAGGAGAGAAGGGATTGTCATGTCTCGGCGGAACAGTGGGCGGGGGACACGAGTCTGGTGGCTGTGAAGCGCTAGAGCACCTGCCTGAGCAGCAGTGTGCAGCACTCCAGCACCAGCTCGGTTCATACCCCACTGGTCGTGCCGAGCCCCTGAGTCTCCAACCTCGGGCGGTGCAAGATGTTCCAACGGGCAGGTCACGTGAATGTTAAAAGACCGTTAGCCTCGTTGTTTCGGTGGTTCAAGGTGGGCGAACGAGGCTTTGGCATGGTTGCCAGGTCAGGGTCGACCCATGGCTGCCAAGGGAGGTGGTCAAAAGGAGGACATTGGGCAGATTGGTAGGGTCGGCTGTGGTATCGCAGTGCCCGTGTTCCGTCACATAGCCTCCCAATGCTGCTCTAGTCTAGTGCAACAGCCCTGCCACAGACCGACTGTATCTGGCCATGTCGCTAAAAGCGGTGATGCTGTGCAGGCAGATGTCGTCACAAGGAATGTGGGGGTGCGCATGTACGGGTATCGGCGGGGAAGCCTTAGCTATAATGAACTGGGGGAGTGACTGCACAGGTGGTACGGATTGTCCCTCTCATGACCTGGCTGTTCTAGGGACGAAGGTGGAGAAGGAGGGAGACTACAGGTTAGAAGCTGCGGTCTCGGCTGGTTGTGGGAGGGCACTAGGCATGTTGTTCGTGGAGACAGTGCAAGGCAGTTGCTTACTAGGCTATGGCAGTACTTTCGTATGTTTGTTGCTTCTCCAGGCCTGATGTACGGGGTAGAATCCGACATGCAGGCTGGAGATAGTGCAAGGCTCAGTTTAATTCCCTACCGTATAAATCCTGCTCGACCAGCCTGTGGTGCAAGCAGAGCTGGATTACGTGTGGACGAAGGCTCTGAGGGATGAGGAATGTCGTGAGTGGTCGTTGCTTGTAAGCTTTGTCCGAGCGTGCTGGAGAGGTATGTGGTTTTGTTGTGGACGGGAGTACCTACCAGTGCAATGTTATGCCCTACGGACTTAAGAATGCACCAGCAACGTGTCAGAGCCTGATGAATGAAAGTGAAAAGGACAATGATGCGCTGGGCATTTCGAGATCTATGTTCCAGCCTATGTCCGGTCGGTGTAGTTTACCCAGATCATTACCCTCTCAAGATCTTGGACCCGTTTCACAATCGGAATATGAGGCTGACCAGGTGGTCACTAAGGTTATTGGTATATACCTGGACATAAGCCATATTGCCCGGTTGTGACAACGAGGTTGCATGTGGTCGTTCAGGGGTATATGATCCTGGGTAAATTGACACACGGGTAGCCTCCTGCTTGGTTTTGGAGTAGTATTTTGCGCTTGGTGCTTGTTGGCTCGCGGTTGTAGCCCAGCGTATTGGGTCGTAAAGCAGGATTGTTGAGCGTTTGGTATAGAAGAAAATAGGGCTGCCCTTATAGTGCAGCCGAAAAAAAACATATTAAAATATAAAAATCATATAAAAACTCTTTCTTTTTGATGAGATAATTGTATAAGTTTGTCATAGCCTATAAGGTTTGAGTAGTCCACGAACTATCAAACGGCTGAGCTGCTGTAAGCTCGCTCTGGTGAGCATGATATTGTGTCTTTTACTATTGTTGGGAGGAGTTATGAATGTGAATTTTTTTTTTTATAAGATGTGTTTTAGTGATAAACTCAGCGTTGTTTTAGTGCCATGCGGTCGCTGGGTGTGAGGGTTTGATGGGGTTCTGTATATCAGATTTTAGCTCAGGGTTGAGCAAGTAAAATCTTGGGGGAGGTGTGACGCATGTCGAGTATGAGCATGCTGTACAGAACGCCCAGTCAGGCCCCACCCTCGCTAGGATCGTCAGGGCAGGAACTTTGGCTGTAGTCTGTGTAGAGTTTCCTAACTCAGTTTATGTGAACCGTTGTACTATAAGTATTATCATTATGTATTTTGTTTTCTCTAAGTCAACGAGTTCTATTTTATATCATTAGATATTAAGTATTGTGTGTGGGACTTGTATGTAATGATGAGAGGAGAGATATTACGTGGCGGGGGATCAGTGAGCGCGCCACGAGGTGTGTAGGCCTAACTCCCTCCTCCCTTCCTCCCTTCCTCCCTTTCAGCGCGTGGGAAGTTCTTTGTCGATCCCAGATTGAGAGAGTATATGACGTCATGATTGCCAGTGGGCGGTCCTTAGTGTTGGCGATATGCTCGCTACAGGGCCGAGTATAAAAAGAGAGGTCCTCGCCACAATTCTTCAGAACTCATCAGGCAAAGCGACCTCTCATATCCCTTGCAACTATCGATATTCTTCCGACTGATGTGAACTTTCTCTACTCTCTGAACAGCCTATTTTCTTCTTCTTCTGAACCCTTTTTAACCTCAATGACCCCTTTGGTGCAGATTTAGTCAGCCAAAGTATTATCGCTTGAGTTCTCACGAGATAAGTGCCTGTTAGATAGCCTATTTTTGGAAGGGTTAACTAGAATAGGATTGATTGATGTTTGTTGCACTCGTATATGTATTTCCCTGTGTACTATTATTCATGTTCCTGTTTTCTGCTGGTTTAGGTAATGCTAGACTGGGATAGGGTTCCTCGAGTTGTGATTTCCTATGAGTGCTAGGTTGGTTGAACCAGCACAATTGCAACGGAGACGTGGGAAGCCTAGGGGGTCTTTTTGATTGTGTACCGTGGGAGTTTAGCACTGTGTTGCGAGTGAGGGCTTTTGCCTGTGCCACCCAACACTGTGCTATCTCATTTGCTTGACTTTGAGAGGATCGCCAGGAGAGAACCAGATACTAGTGATCTGGATCTCTCAAGAGAGCATCCCGTCAATTACCGTAATTTGGCCGCACAGTCTTAAGGACCTCGCTAGGCTACGAGCCGCTTGCTCAGCCATTGTCTCTTAACCTTAGATATCCCAGCTAGACTTTGCTCGACCAGCAGATACAGCATAGTATTGAAGCTTCTCCTTATGTATATTATTGTTTAAGCACTATTGATTTCATGTGTGGCACGCTTAGCTACTTCAGAGATTAGTGGCCCACGAGCACAATCTTAGTAGGCTATTGCCAGTGCATTGTCGGAGTACTTCTTTTTAATGTTTGCCATATCCTATTGTTTATTCTTATAATTCTTCTTATGTCAATTTAAAGCCTTTAATTACCAGTGAGTTATTCATTAAATTGCTGTTCAAAATCCGATACTTACTTCTTATGAGTATTCGAGAAGCATCTAACTTATCAGAAGATTCCTTGCTTGATGCTCGAGGACTATTGTTTAACGTAACGTAATAGTGCCGATCCGAAGTAGAGGGTGGAGGACTTCTTAAGTTCTTAGTTCAAGGGTGGATTACTTCGGCTTCGGCCAACACTATTCTTTAGTGTTGTAGTACTTTCTTCTTTGTTTGATTGTTGACCAGGCTAGATAACTCCCGTCTTGTTATTAGTCTGTTGTGTGAAACGCTAGTACCGAGTTCTTGTATACCCCGTTATAGCAGATAGAACTCTGGAGGGTAGTGGCGTTTTTTGTTCGGCTGGCAGTACTCTGGGGTTGGGATCGTGTGTTTCCGTTGTGGCAGCGAGCCATACTCGAGTCCTGTGTAAGAGCCCTAGTGTACCCGAGTGCCCGGTCGTAACAGAAGGTGCGTGTTTGTTTGTAAGTAACAAATGGAAGGAGTGTGTAAGAGAATATGGGTCAGTGGGTTCAAGGATTGTGTGGGTGAGAATGAATGTAGGAATACAATCGTGGGTGATTGTGTGTGTGTATGCTCCGACAGAGGATAAACTTGTAAGAAAGAAAGGTTAGTTCTGGGTGAATGTGAAGGCGTGCCTGGAAAAGTTTGACAAGAACAAAAGAATATTTCTGATTGGGGATATGAATGGTAAGGTGGGTGATAGGAAAGTTGATGGAGTGGTGGGAGGGTGGGGGGTACCGTCAGAGGTGAATGGGAATGGTAGTGCACTTGTGGACTTATGTGTGGGGAGGAGGTTGTGGATAGCCAACACCTTCTTCCGACACAGAATGATACACAGGTACACATGGAAAGTGGTGTGGATGATGAAGGATAAGACAGTGGTGGAACGAAAGTCACTGATTGATTATATACTGTATGTGTGGATGAAAGAATGAAGAAATCTGTGATGGATGCTAGGGTGTATAGGGGTATTGGAGGGGGTCTGTCTGATCATTATGTAGTAGTAGCTAAGGATAGGATACAAAAGAAGTGGGTGAGGAGAGCTGCAGGGAGGCGAGAGGAAGGTGGAATGGTGAGGAGGGTGGAGAGGCTGCAGGAGGAAATCAGGGAAGAGTACAGGAGAGCAGTAGAAAGACGACTAGGTGGGTTCGACCTGGAAGATATGGAAGAAGTGGAGGAGATAAGCAAGGTGTTTAAGGAAGAGGTCTGTGCAGCATGTGAGGAGGTGTGTGGAGTGAGGAGAAGAGGGAGGGGAGTGAAAGGTACAGCATGGTGGACAGAAGAGGTAAAAATAGCTGTGGAAGATAAGTAGAAGGCATATAGAGAGTGGTTGGGTAGTAGAGGGAATGAAGATTTGGAGAGGCAGAAACGAGCGAGGTACGTGGAGAGAAAGAGTGGTGAAGAGAGTAGTGAAGGAAAGTAAGAGAAGAGTAGATGAGGAATTTGGAAGGAATCTGAGTGTAAAATGGAGGGAGTGTAAGAAACTGTTCTGAAAAGAAGTCAAGAAAGTTAGGGAAGGTAGCAAGGGAAACAGTAAGAGTGTGAAAGATAAGAATGGGAGAATGCTAGCCGAGAAGCAAGAGAGAGTCGAAAGATGGAGGGATTACTTCAACGAGTTGCTAAATGTAAGGAATGAAGAGCCAGCAAACATAGTTGGATGGGGTATGGGAGAGAGAAGAGAAGTAGTGGAGGAGGAGGTGGGGATCAGGAGGTCAGAAGTGTGGGAAGCCATGAAAAGAGTGAAGTTGGGGAAAGCACCAGGAACAGATGGAGTGTGTGGGGAAATGTTGAGGTATGGTGGTGAGATAGTGATAGAATGGGTATGGAAAATGTGCAAACTAGCATGGGAGAAGGGGAGTGCACCCGATGACTGGAAGACTGGCATAATAGTCCCCCTATATAAGGGCAAAGGGGAAAGAGGAGTGTGTGGTAACCACCGAGGAATATGTCTTCTAAGCGTAGTAGGGAAGGTATACAGTAGGGTAGTGATTGAGAGAGTGAGAGTGAGAACGGAGAAATGGATAGGCGACGAGCAGGGAGGCTTTAGGAAGGGAAGAGGATGTGTAGATCAGATTTTTACCCTGAATTGTGTTGTGGAGAAGTATCTGGAGAAGAAACAAAAGGTGTATGTTGCCTTTATGGACTTGGAGAAGGCCTATGATAGAGTGGATAGAGAAGGTTTGTGGAAAGTACTTAGAATATACGGAGTAGAGGGCAAGTTGCTGAAAGCAGTGAAGAGCATGTATGAGGGTGCAAAGGCGGCAGTACGTGTGGAGAGTGAGCAGAGCGAGTTCTTTGACCTGAATGTTGGTTTGAAACAGGGGTGTGTGATGTCCCCGTGGTTGTTTACTGTATATATGGATGGAGTTATGAAAGAAATACTATCAAGAGCAGTGGATGTTGGTGTATCGCTGAAAAGGGAGGGAATTGAGTGGAAGCTACCTATACTGCTGTTTGCGGATGATACAGTTCTGATGAGTGATAATGAATGGGAGTTGCAGGGTCTGGTAAATGAGTTTGGAACAGTGTGCGAAAAACGGAATTTGAAGGTAAATACGGGGAAGAGCAAGGTTATGGTCTTCGAAAGGGGTGAAGTCACAGAGTGTGAGATGAAGCTGAACGGTCAGGCTATGGAGATCGTCAACTCTTTTAAGTATCTGGGCAGTGTGTTGAGTAAAGATGGGACTATGGATGAAGAGGTGCGGGAGAGGGTACAACAGGGGAAGAGGGTTGTAGGAACGCTAAAAGCAGTAACAAGAAATAGGGTGGTCAGTATGGAAGTGAAGAAGTCCTTGCATGACAGTGTGGTAATCCCGACACTGACTTACGGAAGCGAAGCATGGACGTTGGTTGAGAGACTCAGACCAAGAGTGAGAGCAGTGGAAATGAATTACTTAAAGAGTGCGTGCGGAATTACATGGAGGGATAGACAGACTAATGAGGAAGTAAGAAGGAGGTGTGGTGTGGAGGTAGATGTGCTGGAAAGTGTGAAAAGGAACAACTTGAGATGGTTCGGCCATATGGAACGTATGGAAAGCGAGAGAATGACTAAGAGGGTGTACGAGAGCGAGGTGGAGGGACAGAGGGGGAGAGGTAGACCGAATATGAGGTGGAAGGATGGAGTGAGGAACTACATGAATGAAGGCGGTGCTGGTTGGGGGGAGGGGCGTCGACTGACTGGGGACAGAGGTGCATGGGGGCGGTTCGTTCGTGGCCACCCCTTCGGGGATCACGGCGTCAGGCAATAGATAGATAGATAGATAGAAAGAGAATAGGAGATAGGACAGAGCCCTGAGGAACACCGGAGTTTATAGGGTGAGGAAGTGAACGATGGCCGTCCACAACCGCGGCTATGGAAAGGCCGGAAAGGAAATTAAAGACAAAGGCACAGATGGAGGGATAGAAACCGAAAGAGGGTAGTTTAGAAATTAAAGATTTGTGCCACTCTATCGAAGGCTTTCGATATGTCTAGTGCAATAGAAAAAGTCTCACCGAAGTCCCGAAAGGAGGATGACCAAGAGTTAATAAGATATGAAAGAATATCACCAGTAGAGCGACCCTTAAGGAAGCCATACTGGCGATCTGAGAGCAGATTATGAGAAGAGAAATGCTTAAGAAATTTGGAAGCAAGAATAGTTTCAAAAACTTTAGAAAGACAAGAGATGAGAGCAATTGGACGATAGTTGGAAGGTTGAGAGCGGTCACCCTTCTTTGGGACAGGTTGAATGTGAGCAAACTTCCAGCATGAAGGGAAGACATTAGAGGATAGACAGAGACGAAAGAGTTTGCCTAGGCAGGGGGTCAGCAAGGAAGCACAGTTTTTGAGAACAACAGGAGGAACACCGTCCGGACCGTACGCCTTCTTAGTATTAAGCCCAGAGAAGGTAGAATGTACATCTTTAGAAGAGATTAGGATATTAGGCATAAGTAAGAGAGAGGAGGGTGGAGAGGGAGGAATAGCACCGGAATCATCCAAGGTGGAGTTTCTAGCAAAAGTTTGCCATGTTACCTAAAGTACCTTGTTACAAATAGGTAGGTAAAAAATTGGGCAAGAATGTTAAGTTCAGGTGTACCGCCAGCCTTGTTTACACTACGCATAGTGGCGTCGGACCTTTGCCATCATGTTCCCGTCTATTTTGACTGCCTTTGGATACAATGATATGTTGAGGGGGGGCTTTGCCCTCACCCCCCCATGACATATATATTGTCACGCCTTCTGTGTGTCGTAAGAGGCGACTAAAGAAGTTGGGTCGGTGGGCTTGCGACCCCCACCCGGAAAAAAATACATAGCAACGATGAACGATCAATCGGCCTCGGATGCGGACGGACCCTGTGTTGACAAACCCCGACCGACTATGGACAAGCCTACGGACATTCTGATAATAGGGACATGGAATGTGAGTGGCATGAATGATGGCACAAAAGAGAGAGAGGTACTGTAAGTGTTAGTGAATGCCAGGCTGGATGTATGTGGAATGACTGAGACCAAATGGAAGGGTACAGATGTGAGAGAGTGGGAGTGTGGAATGAGTGTGTGTGCAGGAGTGAGTGAGGGAGCAGCGAGAGAAGGTGCGTGTTTGTTTGTAAGTAACAAATGGAAGGAGTGTGTAAGAGAATATGGGTCAGTGGGTTCAAGGATTGTGTGGGTGAGAATGAATGTAGGAATACAATCGTGGGTGATTGTGTGTGTGTATGCTCCGACAGAGGATAAACTTGTAAGAAAGAAAGGTTAGTTCTGGGTGAATGTGAAGGCGTGCCTGGAAAAGTTTGACAAGAACAAAAGAATATTTCTGATTGGGGATATGAATGGTAAGGTGGGTGATAGGAAAGTTGATGGAGTGGTGGGAGGGTGGGGGGTACCGTCAGAGGTGAATGGGAATGGTAGTGCACTTGTGGACTTATGTGTGGGGAGGAGGTTGTGGATAGCCAACACCTTCTTCCGACACAGAATGATACACAGGTACACATGGAAAGTGGTGTGGATGATGAAGGATAAGACAGTGGTGGAACGAAAGTCACTGATTGATTATATACTGTATGTGTGGATGAAAGAATGAAGAAATCTGTGATGGATGCTAGGGTGTATAGGGGTATTGGAGGGGGTCTGTCTGATCATTATGTAGTAGTAGCTAAGGATAGGATACAAAAGAAGTGGGTGAGGAGAGCTGCAGGGAGGCGAGAGGAAGGTGGAATGGTGAGGAGGGTGGAGAGGCTGCAGGAGGAAATCAGGGAAGAGTACAGGAGAGCAGTAGAAAGACGACTAGGTGGGTTCGACCTGGAAGATATGGAAGAAGTGGAGGAGATAAGCAAGGTGTTTAAGGAAGAGGTCTGTGCAGCATGTGAGGAGGTGTGTGGAGTGAGGAGAAGAGGGAGGGGAGTGAAAGGTACAGCATGGTGGACAGAAGAGGTAAAAATAGCTGTGGAAGATAAGTAGAAGGCATATAGAGAGTGGTTGGGTAGTAGAGGGAATGAAGATTTGGAGAGGCAGAAACGAGTGTTACGACCGGGCACTCGGGTACACTAGGGCTCTTACACAGGACTCGAGTATGGCTCGCTGCCACAACGGAAACACACGATCCCAACCCCAGAGTACTGCCAGCCGAACAAAAAACGCCACTACACTCCAGAGTTCTATCTGCTATAACGGGGTATACAAGAACTCGGTACTAGCGTTTCACACAACAGACTAATAACTAGACGGGAGTTATCTAGTCTGGTCAACAATCAAACAAAGAAGAAAGTACTACAACACTAAAGAATAGTGTTGGCCGAAGCCGAAGTAATCCACCCTTGACTAAGAACTTAAGAAGTCCTCCACTCTCTACTTCGGATCGGCACTATTACGTTACGTTAAACAATAGTCCTCGAGCATCGAGCAAGGAATCTTCTGATAAAGTTAGATGCTTCTCGGATACTCGTAAGAAGTAAGTATCGGATTTTGAACAGCAATTCAATAAGCAACACACTGGCAATTAACCAATATTAAAGGCTTTAAATTGACATAAGAAGAATTATAAGAATAGACAGTAGTAAATGGCAAACATATAAAAGAAGTACTCCGACAATGCACTGGCCATAGCCTACTAGGATTGTGCTCGGGGGCCACTAATCTCTAAAGCAGCTTATGCGTGCCACACATGAAATCAATAGTGCATAAACAATAACATACATAAGGAAAGCTTCAATACTATGCTGTATCTGCTGACCGAGCAAAGTCTAGCTGGGATGTAGTAGGCTAGGAAACAATGGCTGAGCAAGCGGCTCGTAGCCTAGCGAGGTCCTTAAGGCTGTGCGGCCAAATTACGTTAATTGACGGGATGCTCTCTTGAGAGATCCAGATCACTAGTATCTGGTTCTCTCCTGGCGATCCTCTCAAAGTCAAGCAAACGAGCTAGCACAGTGCTGGGTGGCAGAGGCAAAAGCCCTCACTCGCAACACAGTGCTAAACTCACAAGGTACACAGTCAGAAAGACCACCTAGGCTTCCCAAGTCTCCGTTGCGATTGTACAGGTTCAACAAAACCTAATACACATAGGGAATCACAACTCTAGTAGCCTCATCCCAGTCTAGCATCACCTAGATCAGCAGAAAACAGGACCATGAATAATCATACACAGGGAAATGCATATACGAGTGCAACAAACATCAATCAATCCTATTCTAGTTAACCCTTCCAAAAATAGGCTATCTAACAGGCACTTATCTCGTGAGAACTCAAGCGATAATACTTTGGCTGACTAAATCTGCACCAAAGGGGTCATTGGTTAAAAAGGGACGAGAAGAGAAGAAGATAGGCTGTTCAGAGAGTAGAGAAAGTTCACATCAGTCGGAAGAATATGGATAGTTGCAAGGGATATGAGAAGTCGCTCTGCCTGATGAGTTCTAAAGAATTGTGGCGAGGACCTCTCCTTTTTATACTCGGCCCTCTAGCGGCATATCGCAAACTACTTAAGGACCGCCCACTGGCAATCATGACGTCATATTCTCTCTCAATCTGGGATCGACAAAGGATTTCCCACGCGCTTGATGAGGGAGGAGGGAGGAAGGAGGAGGGAGTGAGGCCTACACACCTCGTGGCGCGCTCACTGGCCGTCGTTACATAACTCTCTCTCTCATCATTATGTATAAGTCCCACACACAATACTTATATCTAATGATATAAAATAGAACTCGTTGACTTAGAAGAAAACAAAATACATAATTATAATACTTATAGTACAACGGTTCACATAAACTGAGTTAGGAAACTCTACACAGACTACAGCCAAAGTTCCTGCCCTGACGATCCTAGCGAGAGTGGGGCCTGACTGAGCGTTCTGTACAGCATGCTCATACTCGGCATGCGTCACACCTCCCCCAAGATTTTACTTGCTCAACCCTGAGCTAAAATCTGACACGCAGAACCTCATCAAACCCCTCACACCCAGCGACCGCATGGCACTAAAACAACGCTGAGTTTATCACTAAAACACATCTTATATAAAAAAAAAAATTCACATTTTATAACTCCTCCCAACAATAGCAAAAGACACAATATCATGCTCCCAGAGCGAGCTTACAGCAGCTCAGCCGTTTGATAGTTCGTGGACTACTCAAACTCTATAGGCTATGACAAACTTATACAATTATCTATATCAAAAAGAAAGAGTTTTTATATGATTTTTATATTTTAATATGTTTTTTCCGGCTGCACTATAAGGGCAGCCTATTTTCTTCTATACCAAACGCTCAACAATCCTGCTTTACGACCCAATACGCTGGGCTACAACCGCGAGCCAACAAGCACCAAGCGCAAAATACTATTCAAACTAAAGCAGGAGGCTACCCGTGTGTCAATCTACCCAGGATCATATACCCTTGAACGACCATCTGCAACCACGTTGTCACAACCGGCAATATGGCGTATGTCCAGGTTATATACCAATAACCTTAGTGACCACCTGGTCAGCCTCATATTCCGATTGTGAAACTGGTCCAAGATCTTGAGAGGGTGATGATCTGGGTAAACTACAACGACCGGACCATAGGCTGGAACATAGACCTCGAAATGCCCCAGCGCATCATCGTCCTTTTCACTTTCATTCATGAGGTTCTGAAACGTTGCTAGTGCATTCTTAAGTCCGTCAGGCATAACATTGCACTGGTAGGTACTCCCGTCCACAACAAAACCACATACCTCTTTAGCACGCTCGGACAAAGTTACAAGCAACGACCACTCACGACATTCCTTATCCCTCAGACCCTTCGTCCACACGTAATCCAGCTCTGCTTGCACCATAGGCTGTCGAGCAGGATTTATACGGTAGGGAATTAAACTGAGCCTTGCACTATCTCCAGCCTGCATGTCGGATTCTACCCCGTACATCAGGCCTGGAGAAGCAACAAACATGCGAAAGTACTGCCATAGCCTAGTAAATAACTGCCTTGCACTGTCTCCACGAACAACATGCCTAGTGCCCTCCCACAACCCAGCCGAGACCGCAGCTTCTAACCTGTAGTCTCCCTCCTTCTCCACCTTCGTCCCTAGAACAGCCAGGTCATGAGAGGGACAATCAGTACCACCCGTGCAGTCACTCCCACAGTTCATTATTGCTAAGGCTTCCCCGCCGATACCGTACATGCGCACCCCCGCATTCCTTGTGACGACATCTGCCTGCGCAGCATCACCGCTTTCAGCGACATGGCCAGATACAGTCGGTCTATGGTAGGGCTGTTGCATTAGACTAGAGCAGCATTGGGAGGCTATGCGACGACCGGGCACTGCGATACCACAGCCGACCTTACCAATCTGCTCAATGTCCTCCTTTTGACCACCACCCTTGGCAGCCATGGGTCGACCCTGACCTGGCAACCATGCCAAAGCCTCGTCGCCCACCTTAAACCACCGAAACAACGAGGCTAACGGTCTTTCAACAGTCACGTGACCTGCCCGTGGAACATCTTGCACCGCCCGAGTTGTGAGACTCAGGGGCTCGGCACGACCAGTGGGGTATGAACCGAGCTGGTGCTGGAGTGCTGCACACTGCTGCTCAGGCAGGTGCTCTAGCGCTTCCACAGCCACCAGACTCGTGTCCCCCGCCCACTGCTTCGCCGAGACATGACAATCCCTACTCTCCTCCACCTGTGCCCTACTGCCCCCCTCTCCTTCTCCACCTTGGCCGCGGCAGACCAACGCAGGGACAGTAGGCTGCTCAGGTGGTTGCCTCACAAACTCCTCCAACAGGTTCACATGACATGCTTCCCCGTCCTCGTGTTTAATCTCGACAGCACCATTACCACACTTCTGAACTTCCGGATCCTCCAACTGCAGTTTACAAATATCTGAGGGAACCAACTTGTCTAGATGCTTCCGAAGCAACCCAAGTCCTTCCCCAATATCAAACTGAGCAACCCTTTCTTCTCTCCGTGTGCAACGTTGCTGCCTCGGAGTCTCTTCCTGCCCTACCTCCTCACTAGCTGTGACAGGTCCTGGGGCCTCTCCAAACTCCAACATAGGTGCCAATACTGAATCACCCAGGAGAGCCGCCGAGTCAAAACTCTTAAAACCAACTCCAGCTTTAGCCTCCTCCTGTTGATCGTTCCTCTGCTGGTCTGAAGACGGAGGACTAGGCTGTGACACTTTAGCTGCCCGAGCTCGGGTGACAGCACACGCCATGGGTTGTGCCTGGCACCGCTCGACACACTCTTGCTCTTCCCTACTCACGTCGGCCGTCCTCTCGGCAACGACTAAGGGTAGAACCTCAGAAGCGGGCATTGCAAAGTCGTTGCCGAGAAGAAGGTCGACGCCCTCCACTGGCAGTTTCTCCACAATCCCAACATCCAATTCACGTGCCACACCATCCACCTCCAACTCCAACCGCACCAGCGGGTATGACCGAGTTGCATTAATACCCTGCACCACTACCACCCGAGCCGCATTTATAGGGTAGCCAGTCAAGTTATTCATCAGAGTCTGGGAAGCACCTGTATCACGCAAGACCTCTACTCCATGCTTGCGCCCCGCCCACATCACGCAACCCCGTCCTCTATGGTCGCAAAAAACATCCTGAGCAGGGTTCGAGCCTCCCAGGTGCTTCTGCATTGGCTGTGCCTCCGCCTCTGACGAACTGCCCCGGGCAAACTCAGAAGACTTCGGAGACACACCAATGTTGCAGGCCAAAGACACAGCTGCTGTAGGTGGTTTGCTAGGACAGACTCTTGCAAAGTGCCCCTTTTCATGACAATGATAACACTCCAACTCCCCTCTGGGCTTCCCTTGGTACTGGGAAGGGCCCGGCCCCTTCTTAAATGGGACGGTGCTAGTCTTGTGGTCAGTCTTGGTATCATAGCTCTTGTACTTGTTTGCATAAGGTATATCACTAACTCGGGGGGGTGGGGCATCACGCCCCTTGTTACCTGCCTCACTACGCTGGGCAGACCCGCACCCACGAATTAGTGATAGCCGGAGGTCAGCCATCTCAGCTGCCTCCTGTAGAGTTTTAGGGTTCTTTTCTTTAATAGTTAAAGTCATATCTGCACCAGTACACTTATAAAACTGCTCGAGCAGAAACAGCTCAGTCAACTGTTCGGCCGTCTCAGCTTTCTCAGAACGTGTCCAGTTAGCAAGTGCATCTTTTAAGTCCCGGGCATGGTCAAGAAAGGTCGCCTCCCTAGTCTTTGTAACACCCCGAAACTTCAATCGATATGTTTCTGGTTGCAACTCGTATGCCCGTAGGACAGCTCTCTTCAATTCTGGGTAGTCAATGCAAGACTCTAAAGGCAGTGCATCATAAGCCTTCAGACCCTTACCCGTAAGTCTTGAGGAGACCAGAGCTGCCCACTTCTCTTCAGGCCAATTATGCTCCCTACACTTCTTCTCAAAACGATTAAAAAATTCTGTGACTTCAGTTTCACTAAATGCCGGCACCAACTTGACTAAGTGGGACAAGGACTGTTCTCTTACTTGGCCCTCACGGCCCATCCGAATCCCTGTCGACTCTGCATGAGTCTTATCTAAATCTATTTGAGCACAATATTTCTCTGAGTCGTACCTAAGCTCAGCCTCGTGCCTCCTAGTCTCATTCTCAGCCTCAATCTCATGCTTCCTAGACTCAGCCTCAATCTCCTTCTCCTGCTTCCTAGCCTCATTCTCCTGCCTCCTAGACTCAGCCTCAATCTCCTTCTCCTGCTTCCTAGCTTCATTCTCAATTTTAGCAAGCTCAAGTCTAAATATCATATCTGGAGACAGGCAGGAAGAGGGAGCTGCCACTACTGAAGGAGGGGGGGCAAAAACTGGGGAACCACCATACGCACCGCCCGAGGGCACTTCAATCTTCCAATTCTCATCCCTCTGTGGGAGAGTGCTAACCTCCGGCAACTGAGTGGACGGCACTGTGGGAGTCGAGTGAGAGGGGATCTGGGGAGGAACCCCCCCAAACGCCCTCTCCTCCGAAACCCCATGTCGCCCACGCAACACCCAGGAAATCAGCTCCCCCTTGGACATCCCTCCTACATTGGATCTGCCCAAAACCTTGGCTATCAGGTGCAAGCCATAAATATCCACCCCCGTCAGCCTCCCCTCCGTCACATGGTACTGCTTACTCACAAAAAGTCTAGCATCCTCCTCACTAGTTACTAACGGCACCTCCTCAAATGGCATCTCTCGCTCCTCGTCAGTACTAGGGCACGACATACTGAAGTTCACAAAAATTTCTCGAGACAAAAGTGTTAAACTCCCTTATGTAAGCACTAATTACTAAATTAACTGGAGTCTCTTAAATGCTCTCCTAATTGCCTTACAAAAAAAAATATTCTTCAATATGTACGCTAAAGTACGAACAAACAAATGTTGTACAACTCTGCAGAAAATTATACTGTTCACAAAATCCTAAGCAAGGTCGCCATTTGTTACGACCGGGCACTCGGGTACACTAGGGCTCTTACACAGGACTCGAGTATGGCTCGCTGCCACAACGGAAACACACGATCCCAACCCCAGAGTACTGCCAGCCGAACAAAAAACGCCACTACACTCCAGAGTTCTATCTGCTATAACGGGGTATACAAGAACTCGGTACTAGCGTTTCACACAACAGACTAATAACTAGACGGGAGTTATCTAGTCTGGTCAACAATCAAACAAAGAAGAAAGTACTACAACACTAAAGAATAGTGTTGGCCGAAGCCGAAGTAATCCACCCTTGACTAAGAACTTAAGAAGTCCTCCACCCTCTACTTCGGATCGGCACTATTACGTTACGTTAAACAATAGTCCTCGAGCATCGAGCAAGGAATCTTCTGATAAAGTTAGATGCTTCTCGGATACTCGTAAGAAGTAAGTATCGGATTTTGAACAGCAATTCAATAAGCAACACACTGGCAATTAACCAATATTAAAGGCTTTAAATTGACATAAGAAGAATTATAAGAATAGACAGTAGTAAATGGCAAACATATAAAAGAAGTACTCCGACAATGCACTGGCCATAGCCTACTAGGATTGTGCTCGGGGGCCACTAATCTCTAAAGCAGCTTATGCGTGCCACACATGAAATCAATAGTGCATAAACAATAACATACATAAGGAAAGCTTCAATACTATGCTGTATCTGCTGACCGAGCAAAGTCTAGCTGGGATGTAGTAGGCTAGGAAACAATGGCTGAGCAAGCGGCTCGTAGCCTAGCGAGGTCCTTAAGGCTGTGCGGCCAAATTACGTTAATTGATGGGATGCTCTCTTGAGAGATCCAGATCACTAGTATCTGGTTCTCTCCTGGCGATCCTCTCAAAGTCAAGCAAACGAGCTAGCACAGTGCTGGGTGGCAGAGGCAAAAGCCCTCACTCGCAACACAGTGCTAAACTCACAAGGTACACAGTCAGAAAGACCACCTAGGCTTCCCAAGTCTCCGTTGCGATTGTACAGGTTCAACAAAACCTAATACACATAGGGAATCACAACTCTAGTAGCCTCATCCCAGTCTAGCATCACCTAGATCAGCAGAAAACAGGACCATGAATAATCATACACAGGGAAATGCATATACGAGTGCAACAAACATCAATCAATCCTATTCTAGTTAACCCTTCCAAAAATAGGCTATCTAACAGGCACTTATCTCGTGAGAACTCAAGCGATAATACTTTGGCTGACTAAATCTGCACCAAAGGGGTCATTGGTTAAAAAGGGACGAGAAGAGAAGAAGATAGGCTGTTCAGAGAGTAGAGAAAGTTCACATCAGTCGGAAGAATATGGATAGTTGCAAGGGATATGAGAAGTCGCTCTGCCTGATGAGTTCTAAAGAATTGTGGCGAGGACCTCTCCTTTTTATACTCGGCCCTCTAGCGGCATATCGCAAACTACTTAAGGACCGCCCACTGGCAATCATGACGTCATATTCTCTCTCAATCTGGGATCGACAAAGGATTTCCCACGCGCTTGATGAGGGAGGAAGGAGGAGGGAGTGAGGCCTACACACCTCGTGGCGCGCTCACTGGCCGTCGTTACATAACTCTCTCTCTCATCATTATGTATAAGTCCCACACACAATACTTATATCTAATGATATAAAATAGAACTCGTTGACTTAGAAGAAAACAAAATACATAATTATAATACTTATAGTACAACGGTTCACATAAACTGAGTTAGGAAACTCTACACAGACTACAGCCAAAGTTCCTGCCCTGACGATCCTAGCGAGAGTGGGGCCTGACTGAGCGTTCTGTACAGCATGCTCATACTCGGCATGCGTCACACGAGCAAGGTACGTGGAGAGAAAAAGTGGTGAAGAGAGTAGTGAAGGAAAGTAAGAGAAGAGTAGATGAGGAATTTGGAAGGAATCTGAGTGTAAAATGGAGGGAGTGTAAGAAACTGTTCTGAAAAGAAGTCAAGAAAGTTAGGGAAGGTAGCAAGGGAAACAGTAAGAGTGTGAAAGATAAGAATGGGAGAATGCTAGCCGAGAAGCAAGAGAGAGTCGAAAGATGGAGGGATTACTTCAACGAGTTGCTAAATGTAAGGAATGAAGAGCCAGCAAACATAGTTGGATGGGGTATGGGAGAGAGAAGAGAAGTAGTGGAGGAGGAGGTGGGGATCAGGAGGTCAGAAGTGTGGGAAGCCATGAAAAGAGTGAAGTTGGGGAAAGCACCAGGAACAGATGGAGTGTGTGGGGAAATGTTGAGGTATGGTGGTGAGATACTGATCGAATGGGTATGGAAAATGTGCAAACTAGCATGGGAGAAGTTGAATGCACCCGATGACTGAAAGACTGGCATAATAGTCTCCCTATTTAAGGGCAAAGGGGAAAGAGGAGTGTGTGGTAACCACCGAGGAATATGTCTTTTAAGCATAGTAGGGAAGGTGTACAGTAGGGTAGTGATTGAGAGAGTGAGAGTGAGAACGGAGAAATGGATAGGCGACGAGCAGGGAGGTTTTAGGAAGGGAAGAGGATATGTAGATCAGATTTTTACCCTGAATTGTGTTGTAGAGAAATATCTGGAGAAGAAACAAAAGGTGTATGTTGCCTTTATGGACTTGGAGAAGGCCTATGACAGAGTGGATAGAGAAGGCATGTGGAAAGTACTTAGAATATACGGAGTAGATGGCAAGTTGCTGAAAGCAGTGAAGAGCATGTATAAGGGTGCAAAGGCGGCAGTACGTGTGGAGAATGAGCAGAGCGAGTTCTTTGACCTGAGTGTTGGGTTGAAACAGAGGTGTGTGATGTCCCCGTGGTTGTTTACTGTATATATGGATGGAGTCATGAACAAAATTGTAGGAAGAGCAGTGGATGTTGGTGTATCGCTGAAGAGGGAGGGAAATGAGTGGAAGCTGCCTATACTGCTGTTTGCGGATGATACAGTTCTGATGAGCTATAATGAATGGGAGTTGCAGGGTCTGGTAAATGAGTTTGGAACAGTATGCGAAAAACGGAATTTGAAGGTAAATGTGGGGAAGAGCAATGTTATGGTCTTCGAAATGGGTGAAGTCACAGAGTGTGAGGTCAAGTTGAACGGTCAGGCTATGGAGATTGTCAGATCTTTTAAGTATCTAGGCAGTGTGTTGAATAAAGATGGGACTATGGATGAAGAAGTGCGGGAGAGGGTGCAACAGGGGAAGAGGGTTGTAGGAACGTTGACAACAGTAACAAGAAATAGAGTGGTCAGTATGGAAGTGAAGAAGTCCTTGCATGACAGTGTGGTAATCCCGACACTGACTTACGGAAGCGAAGCATGGACGTTTGGGAAGAGACTCAGACCAAGAGTGAGAGCGGTGGAAATTAGTTACTTGAGAAGTGCGTGCGGAGTTACATGGAGGGATAGACAGACGAATGAGGAAGTAAGGAGGAGGTGTGGTGTGGAGGTAGATGTGCTGGAAAGTGTGAAAAGGAACAACTTGAGATGGTTCGGCCATATGGAACGTATGGAAAGTGAGAGATTGACTAAGAGGGTGTACGAGAGCGAGGTGGAAGGACAGAGAGGGAGAGGTGGAAGGATGGAGTGAGGAAGTATATGAATGAAGGCGGTGCTGGTTGGGAGGAGGGGCGTCGACTGACTGGGGACAGAGGTGCATGGGGGCGGTTCGTTCGTGGCCACCCCTTCGGGGATCACGGCGTCAGGCAATAGATAGATATATATTGCTAGCAGGGGGCAAATAACCGAATTAATCGCCGTCAAAATAGACGCGAAGTTAACCGGGGCGATCGCCCTATGTAAACCATGATGACCGTACGGCCGGAATCTACATCCATCCCAAAAATTGTGAACCCTAACCTCTGTAACTCATAAAGGGCTGTAACTCTCCACATCTATTCCCTGTCTGACCCTTCCCAAATGGTAGTAATATTAGCTCAATTACTTTAGGCGTTAGCGAGTTATAGAGGTTAAGGTACTTATCACCGAAAGTACCAATAATTATTTCTCAAATATTTGAAGGCTATTATAGAATAAGGATGTTGCAAAGATCATATTAATATGTGTTTCAACCTCCGGAGATACATTTGATGTGCACTATAAAGTACTGTAAAAACAAAAAAGTCTCCCTATTGATGGCAGTGAAATTCTTCTTAAGCCCCTTACTGTTAAAATGGATGCTGATTTCAATAAATCATGAAGGGGTGAGGGGGGGCTGCCTATATCCAAAGGCATAACAAAATGTATATTTACCCTGAAAATGACTTACATCTGAGTGGTTTAAGATCGTTGGATAATGGGAGAAAGAAAATTTTCCGGGGATTGTAACTAATTTCAACTACCGGTACTGTATAATGATAAAAAGTACCTAAAACCAAAAAGAAAACCCATGGAAAAATTAGTGGTACCGTAGTTTCGGTTATATTTTCCGAGGTTAATATTAAAGAGTTCTGCCCTACATATTTGGAACAGGGCATGGCAATTAGTATTGGAGGGTCTAGGGGAATTAGGGAAGGATGTAGTGTCCGGGCGTACGGTCATCATGTTTACATAGGTCGATCGCCGCGGTTAAGTTCGCGTCTATTTTGACGGCGATTTGTTTTGGTTATTTGCCCCCTTCTGGCAATATATTTGATGGGGGTATGGACGTTTCGTCACCATTCCGTTTCGTCCCCAATAACCTGTTTCGTCACCAAAATTCAGACCCGTTTCGTCACCACTATGTTTAATAGTCCAAAAGGCATTATTTGCAGCTTGGTTCGAAACTCATAAACTACTCCAATGTATATTCTTGCCCAGGATGTCACTAAAGTATGAACAAGACCGGAATGTAGCGAAATATACCGAAATATATAGATACTTCCTCGGGCCCGGGCTCCCGTGACCCCCTGAAGAGGAAATGTAGATACAATATTGCCACTTTATTTTAACATGCACTCTACACGTCAACCGAGAGTTCCTGCCGCATATCTGGGGTTACGCATATCATATGATAATATTCAAGGACACTAGTGCAACGTTATGAGAAACAATTTATTAGGGAAAATAGGCACCAATAGATTCGCCATATTTTTCTCCATATAGTTTGCATGGAGGATTTTCGTTATCAACAAATTGAAAAATACCCACTTCACAGACAAATACACCAAAAATCTAAGTCAAAGCGGGGGTGTGGGGGCGGCAGCCCCCACCCATAATACTAGGATAGGTTGTTAGGTTAGGCTAATGTCCTTTCAAAGGGGTATAGGCTAGTAAACACTAGGATAGCCTATACCCGGTCAGAGGTAAGAAGAAGAAGAGTCCTGCAGTAGTCTCCTTGAATGCAACCTATCATATCATTGAGACTTAGGCATTATAGTGTATTTAATTCCAGAGTTAAGAGTTGCATTTATGCTTTTAGAGTTCCTTGTCATTCGAACTCTTTGTATTTATAATTTTGGGAATCTACCATTTCCTCGTTTATTTACCAGTTACAATCATCCTGTGTTCTTATAAACTAATTAGACCTACATGTGTTCAAGCTAACCCATTTACCGTACTTTTAGGACGATTATTTGTTAGAAGTTTATTCCGCCTCTTGATTTTATCTAATTTATCCTGTGTACGAGTGTCCCGCTGAACAATTCTCTGTATAATTTATATGTCTGTGTGCCTATCCAAGTGTTGTGAATAAAAACCATTGTACCTACCATCGTGTTTCTGTGCATTGTATGTCACCTGTTTGATGTAGATAGAGTTAAGGTCAGTCCTCTTCCAGTCAAGAGTAGCCTAAGTTGGACGATTATTGCACAACTCCCAGAGCTGGGAAGTGTAACCAGAATATGTGCGCCCTTGTATTGAGTATTGTTCACTTGTGTGGGGAGGTTCCTCTCACACCGCTCTCCTAGACAAAGTTGAAAGGAAGGCCTTTCGTATCATTAACTCCCGTCCACTCACCAACGCTCTGCAATCTCTCTCTCTCCGCCGCAATGTTGCATCTCTCTCGCTATTCTATCGCTACTATAATAATCAGTGTTCCTCAGAGCTACCCCAGTGCATACCACCTCCTTTACGTAGGGCACGTGGTACCCGTCTTGCAACTCAATCCCACCCCTACTCTGTGCAACTCTCCAACCCAAGAGTGAAACGTTACTCTCAAACTTTCTTCTACTCAATAGCTGAGCTCTGGAACTCTCTCCCAGAATCAGTCTTTCCCTCTTCCTATGACTTAAATTGCTTCAAACTCCGTGTGTCCAGGCATTTTGGCTCGAACGTCCCTTGATTTTGGCCCTGTCACTCTTTCAACTATGGGGGAGGCACTCGCTATAGGCAGTTATGCCTTTTGCCTCCCTCAATCACATAGGAAAAAAAAAAAAATGTACCTCGCTCCTCTAAAGCGTGGCATAACAGGTAGGCTACATATTATAATATGCACAACACATGATTATAGAGAACACCAACATATTTTAGAGAAGTAATTAGTGTGGAAATGTATGTCTGATGAACGAGAAGACCGATTTTGATTCTTGGTCGCTTAAACCTACTTTAGGCCTACTACCGTACACGAAAAAGTGGATCTGGTTGTATTGTTGGTAGCGTCTATTAAGAGACAGCGAGTATCGTATTATATATAAGACAACCTTTGACAAACTATATCAGAATCTAACAAAACCATATCAGATACATATCTACCGTCCCATAATACAAATAGGCAACCAATCATTAAGTTTTCATCACAAATTATAACCATAAATGGTCAATATTTACGAGCCGCACCACAGCTGGGGTCTCATTTCTAATGGTAGTTTTGGGTTCCTATCATTTTATGCTTCATTTCTATATAATTTTTATCCACCGGAAAACATGTTTTTTCTTGGCTTTATTTTATTTTTTTAGCATTAACCCTTCCTCCCCGGGCTGTCTTACCAAATGACGGTCGCCCCTACCCGGGCGATATGGCTGAAAAACGTCTAGGCCTAGGCTACCGTATTTATGTTTATTTTCACTGCTAGAACTTTCCCACTCATCTATAATCGTAGTGCAGTTTCAATCTGTATTTGGCATTGAGTAGAGCTCTGTAAGTCAACTGGTTCAGTTGTGATGACGATTTCAGTGGAGCCAATATTGCAGAGATGTTGCCAATATGGGGGCTTTTTAGACACTAATTTCGTCATGATGTCAGAACAATAACATTGAGGAGTCTTCTCCTTCTTGTTTTGGGAGGTGCGGTGACGAACGCTTGGGTTGTTGACATACGTCGTACACACGGCGTTCGGACCAAGCTTAATTAGGCTATTAACCCACTCCGACATATGACGCGATTTTGAGCCGATTAGGGATACTTTAAAGCCTTTGTTACCATCAGGGGAATTTAGAAACCTTTAGTTTAGTTACTTCAACCTCTGCAGTTGTCTTTAAGTTAGTTGTGGGTAGAAAACTAATTTTTGGGAGGTAATTATAAGAGTGAGAGAACTTTATTTCTTATTGCTAATCTGGCAACCTCTGCGTCATATGAGTCTGAAGGGGTTAAGCTCATGCCTTAGATAAGGCATACCGGGTAGCGGCCCTTCTTTCGTGCTGTCCTTACCTAAGGCAGACCGGGTAGGAAGGGTTAAGCTAACCAAAAAACCTAACCTAACCAAAAAAACTAACCTAACCTAATCTAATAGCCCCCAAATACATTTAGGTTAGGTTTTTTTGGTTAGGTTAATGCAAACAAAATAAAAACAAATAAAGAAAGCCAAGCAAAAAAAATCCGGTGGATAAAATTTATATAGCAATGAAGCATAAAATGATAGGAACCCAAAACTACCATTAGAAATTAGATCCCAGCTGTGGTGTGGCTCGTAAACATTGACCCCATAAATACTTAAATCAAGGTTCAATGCCCTTGAAATGGTAGTGGCTCATTGTTTTTTTTTTTTTTTTTTTTTTTTTTTTAAGAGACAATGAATGGAGGAAGGAAAAACACAGATAAAACAAAAAGGTCCATGTGCCTAAAGGCATCCTCCATTCATAAAATGTTTGTAACAACTGGATTTAAACATTTGTAGATTGTAAGTTTGTGGAAAGCAATTCGAGGGAAGTGAATTCCAAAGAGTAGTAGTTCTAGGGATAAATGAATTTTGATAAGCAGAAGTTCTGCATTGTGGAGGAGAAAGTGTAAATTCATGGGCGCTCTCAGCTGCCCTAGTTCTACGGGGAAAGATGTGGAGAGGCGGCACAATTGAAGCAAGTTCCTCGGGACAATTGCTGTGAAAATATCTGTAGAATAATGCAAGGGATGCAACGTTTCTTCGTATGGATAATGTAGGAAGGTCCTGTGTGATTGCAGAGTTATTGATTAATCTAATAGCTTTATTTTGAATTTTGTCCAACTGCCTCAATGCAACCACTCCACAGAGGTGAACAGTAATCCATCTGAGAGAACGCACATGACTTTTATATATTACGGCTAAGTGCTCGTCAGTGAAGAATTCTCGAACTCTGTACAGGAGTCCCAGTATTTTAGAGGCATTCTTAGCAATGCTTCTAACATAATGTGTCCAGCTCAAGTTAGTAGTTAACCCTTAAATGTCGGGGCGCAACATAAGTCGAGTTAAATAAAGCTGGACTATGTGGCGGTGCTTGACATATATCGTGTGGCAATTTCAGCACGTAATGTGGCTGAGAGAGAGAGAGACAAGTGGTGGCAGGAGAGTAGCGAGCGTATGACTGCTCCAGACCACCGCGGCGAACCTACTGACACGAATCCCACCTCCTCCCTCCCTCTCACACTCGCTATATACGGAATTGTATGGGGAAAGTGCCTAATTACATGCTTTTTGCACTCGCGTTGCACGGTTATTGCAAGAAAACTAGCCATCATAAAAGGATCGTTATGGTGTCATTCGAAAGCTCTGTTTATGCCCTTTCAGGGATAGATACTTGTTTTACGTTCTGGGTCTTATTTAGGCATGAAAATGATCACGCAAACAGCCCTATTTTGGCTAAAAACACCCCGCTGGGCGGTACATATAAATAAACCGCATAGGCCGCTCGTAAGGTGTTAATGTTACACCGAGAATGTCAATACTAGGGGAAGTGGGAATATTTACATCATTAAAAAATATATGGGAGTCAGTGAGATTCTGTCGGTTAGAACATTTAATGTACGGTACTTGGTTTTCTGTGCATTAAAGGAAACTAGATTCTTTTGTCCCCATTCCTCAATTCTAGAAAGGTCTTGGTTCAGAGAAATTGCAGTGTTTATTTTTGAATTTATAAGATCGGGTTGGGTGAAAGAATTGGTAAATGTGAAGGAACTGTGGAGTGTTGAGTCATCTGCGTAGGAATGTATTGGATTATGAGTGGTAGATATGAGATCATTGATATGAATGAGGAACAGAATTGGGGCCAAAACTGATCCCTCGGGAACACCAGCATTTATTGAGTGAAATTGAGAATAATGGCCATCTACCATTACACATATTTTTCTGTTATGAAGATAAGAAGAAATTAGTGGAACTAATGATGCAAGGCCGTAGTGTGACATCTTCGACAATAAGGATTGATGCCAGACTCTATCAAATGCCTTTGATATATCCAGTGCTATTGTATGTGTTTCTCCATGTTGGTCTGTAGCTTGGTTGATTTGATGCGTAAGAAGGCAAAGAATGTCTGCAGTTGATCGACATCGTCTAAAACCATATTGCCTATCACTGATTAATTTATTATTCTCAAGATGCTTAATTATGTGATTATTTAATATAATTTCAAAGACTTTACCAAGAGTGGAAGTTATAGCTATTGGTCTGTAGTTTGATGGATCTGAAGAGGTACCTTTTTTAGGAACTGGATGGATGTTTGCTTCTTTCCAGGGTACTGGGAAGCATGAGGTATGAGTACATAGACGGAACATTTTTGCCAATACAGGAGCGAGCACCAAGGAGCAATTCTTAAGTACTATTGGAGGAATTTCATCTGGACCAGGAGCCTTATCTACTGAGAGATTCTGCAAAATAGTTTTGACTTGTCTGGTGTGGATCTTAAGTGAGGGAATTTCAGGCGAATTAAAATTAAGTACAGGAACATCTTGATTTATTTCATCTAAGGTTGAGTTGGTGGAGAAAATATCCGCAAGAAGGTTAGCTTTACCTCGTGGGTCACTTACAAGATTGCCAGTCGGAGATTTTAATGGTGGAATGGATGAAGCAGTAGTGAAGTTGGATTTGAATGAGTTAAGAGTAGACCAAAATATTTTTTTATCATTAGGATTATTTAGAAGTTTATTTGCCTGCTTGTGGAGAAAGTTTGATTTAGTTAGGTTTAATACAGTTTTGGCATGATTTCTGATGTTTCTAAAGTAATTAAAGGCTTCATGTGTTTTTGATCTTGTGTATGCATTGTAGGCTATTGCTTTTTGTTCAGTTACTCTAGCACAATTATGGTCAAACCATTTAGGTGAATTAGATCTTTTACAGTACTTTTGATGAGGAATAAAAGTTTCCATTCCAATTTTTACAAAATCTTGTATGTGGCTCAAGGTGGAGTGTGCATCATTAGAAAAGAAAGAGGTCCAGGGAATATCAATAAAGAAACCTTGAAGACCCTCCCAGTCTGCCCTATCGTAATGCCATTTAGTCACCAAAACAGGTTCAGGGTGGGAAGGTGTGGTAGGTGATAGACAGGTGGCCTGTATCAGACAGTGATCAAAAGATCCAAGCGGGGACCTCACTGTAACATCATAATTTTCTGAATTGGTTGTTAAAAATAAGTCCAGTAGGTTGGAATTATGATTTTTTTTTTTTTTTTTTTTTTTTTTTTATGCCAACTTACTTCCTCTCGGGCATAGGCTGAGAGCCTTAACATTCACCGCTTTACAATGAATATTAAAGCCTGTGAGGTCTTGTTCCAGTCTAGGGAGTGAGACATGTGAAGCACGTAGAGTACAACGAGCACCTGCCATCTTGCCTTCACATGAGGCATGGTGCTCACTCACGGCCCGAAACGACCTCGTTCCCGTGCTTCACTGTCTCACCCACTACACTCGGACTCTCACACTTACACACAACGCCACCTGTTGAGCAGATAACTCACCATTAGGATTAGGATTATCTGGTACATGGGTGGGTTGGTTGACTAGTTGAGTGAGATTAAAATTGAGTCTGCAAATAGCTCACATTCAAGACCAGCATCATCAGTCCTGGCTGAATGAGTGAGCCATTCAACATTATGGACATTAAAATCACCCAACACAGTGATTTCAGAAGAAGCATTTAAGTTGAGGACACCGAGTTGTGAGGACAGAGAATCAAAAAGACTTTGCTCTGGAGGAGTATTTGGGGAACGGTAGATGCAACATATGTATTTAAATTTACCAGCAGAAATTAATTTGTATAATTATAGAATAATCAATAATGGTGACGAAACGGGTT
>JBAKBP010025113.1:0-33922 GCA_037953745.1 Lithodes maja | reverse complement strand
GTAGGGAAAGTTCTCTCAAAAACTTTCTTTCGCTGTGAAGCTAGGTCTGGATGGACCGTCTCAGGGGACCCACAAAAGTCTCCTGCCCACATCCTACTCCCTCGTGGGTAAGTAGGTGCTCTTGTTAGCAGCCAGGATCAGTATGTCCATCCCTTATGATAAGATTAGTAGCAGTCTCTACGTTTCCAACGTAGGGCTTAAGATCTCAGCCGCTACCACAGCGGGCCGATTTATCGGTACTCATGCGAAGTTCCAATATTCTCTAGAGTTGCACCTCAATTCACTACTAGGCACGTTGTACACACTCCGAGACGACTAAAGAAGGAAAGAAATTTAGGATAGCGAAGGAGAGAAAAAAGTTATACTGTAGTTACCCATTTAATCAAGCTGCTCTCCTCTTAGCCATGCTCCATGTTCTATGAGTCTGCTCCAGTACATATAACAGTATCAGTCTCTTCGCGCCCACCGTCGATGACACACGCCTTTTTTGTCTGTGTTTCGCGAGTGCCTGCTATTGCCTACCCCTTCGCTTCAACTAAGTGAGTGTGAGCCTTTTCAGGCTGTTGAGGTTTTAGAAGGATGTTTCAGTGATGTAGGCAGCACTTTCAAATTTATGGCGTGTTTTTGGGTGTGCGCGGAGTGCTGGAGACGTTTTGAATTACAGTACAGTATATTGTTTACTTCGAGGGTGGTTGGTCCTCAGCGCCGCGTAGCGGTCGTTGAGTGTACTATTCTACCCTCGCTTTTCGGGTTCATGTTCACTTTAATAGCCGTTAACGTAACTTGGGGGGGGGGGGGGGGGGGGGGGGAATATATGCTTGCCGCGTGATGCATTGTGTTTCTTTTCCCTTTTTTGCATGAATTTGTTTTATTTTGTTTTTTCACATGACTGAGTGTCAAAGTTTTACAAGACTTGAGCATGAAGTTTCTCTGGATTCTACTTTTGTGAGAGCACAGGGCACACAGCCTTTATTCTCTTTCAAACATTCTGCTTTGATCTCAACTGACCTATAAGCCCTTCTGACTTGTTTTTCAACTTGTCCATAGTTGGTGGTCTTGTAATTAGTCGCCTGGTTCACACTTTTGTCAGTTCCTTTTCGTTTCCCCGGGCCTACTTGACTCAAGGATACGTGGTTCTGGTAACAGTGTCGGTTGCTCGCTTGCCCTAACTTTTTTTTGTTTTTTTGTTTTTTAACGTAATTGTGGGGTTTTTCGGGCAGTGTTTAGCTTTGTTACTAGGTTCTTTCAATCAGGGATTGACGCTGCCCTAGTGTTTTCTCTTTTTATGTGCTGTTACGACCGGGCACTCGGGTACACTAGGGCTCTTACACAGGACTCGAGTATGGCTCGCTGCCACAACGGAAACACACGATCCCAACCCCAGAGTACTGCCAGCCGAACAAAAAACGCCACTACCCTCCAGAGTTCTATCTGCTATAACGGGGTATACAAGAACTCGGTACTAGCGTTTCACACAACAGACTAATAGCAAGACGGGAGTTATCTAGTCTGGTCAACAATCAAACAAAGAAGAAAGTACTACAACACTAAAGAATAGTGTTGGCCGAAGCCGAAGTAATCCACCCTTGAACTAAGAACTTAAGAAGTCCTCCACCCTCTACTTCGGATCGGCACTATTACGTTACGTTAAACAATAGTCCTCGAGCATCAAGCAAGGAATCTTCTGATAAGTTAGATGCTTCTCGAATACTCATAAGAAGTAAGTATCGGATTTTGAACAGCAATTTAATGAATAACTCACTGGTAATTAAAGGCTTTAAATTGACATAAGAAGAATTATAAGAATAAGCAATAGGATATGGCAAACATTAAGAAGAAGTACTCCGACAATGCACTGGCAATAGCCTACTAAGATTGTGCTCGTGGGCCACTAATCTCTGAAGTAGCTAAGCGTGCCACACATGAAATCAATAGTGCTTAAACAATAATATACATAAGGAGAAGCTTCAATACTATACTGTATCTGCTGGTCGAGCAAAGTCTAGCTGGGATATCTAAGGTTAAGAGACAATGGCTGAGCAAGCGGCTCGTAGCCTAGCGAGGTCCTTAAGACTGTGCGGCCAAATTACGGTAATTGACGGGATGCTCTCTTGAGAGATCCAGATCACTAGTATCTGGTTCTCTCCTGGCGATCCTCTCAAAGTCAAGCAAATGAGATAGCACAGTGTTGGGTGGCACAGGCAAAAGCCCTCACTCGCAACACAGTGCTAAACTCCCACGGTACACAATCAAAAAGACCCCCTAGGCTTCCCACGTCTCCGTTGCAATTGTACTGGTTCAACCGCAACCTAGTACTCATAGGAAATCACAACTCAGAAACCCTATCCCAGTCTAGCATTACCTAAACCAGCAGAAAACAGGAACATGAATAATAGTACACAGGGAAATACATATACGAGTGCAACAAACATCAATCAATCCTATTCTAGTTAACCCTTCCAAAAATAGGCTATCTAACAGGCACTTATCTCGTGAGAACTCAAGCGATAATACTTTGGCTGACTAAATCTGCACCAAAGGGGTCATTGGTTAAAAAGGGACGAGAAGAGAAGAAAATAGGCTGTTCAGAGAGTAGAGAAAGTTCACATCAGTCGGAAGAATATCGATAGTTGCAAGGGATATGAGAGGTCGCTTTGCCTGATGAGTTCTGATCTAAAAATGGCGAGACCTCCCTTTTTATACTCGGCCCCGTAGCGAGCATAACGGCAATCATGACGTCACATTCTCTCTCTCAATCTGGGATCGACAAAGGATTCCCACGCTCTTGATGAGGGGGGAGGGAGGGGGGAAGGAGGGAGGAGGGAGTGAGGCCTACACACCTCGTGGCGCGCACACTGTCCTCCGTTACATAACTCGCTCTCTCTCATCACATCATACAAGTCCCACACACAATACTTATATCTAATGATATAAAATAGAACTCGTTGACTTAGAAGAAAACAAAATACATAATGATAATACTTATAGTACAACGGTTCACATAAACTGAGTTAGGAAACTCTACACAGACTACAGCCAAAGTTCCTGCCCTGACGATCCTAGCGAGAGTGGGGCCTGACTGGGCGTTCTGTACAGCATGCTCATACTCGACATGCGTCACACCTCCCCCAAGATTTTACTTGCTCAACCCTGAGCTAAAATCTGATATACAGAACCCCATCAAACCCCTCACACCCAGCGACCGCATGGCACTAAAACAACGCTGAGTTTATCACTAAAACACATCTTATAAAAAAAAATTCACATTTCATAACTCCTCCCAACAATAGTAAAAGACATAATATCATGCTTCCAGAGCGAGCTTACAGCAGCTCAGCCGTTTGATAGTTCGTGGACTACTCAAACCTTATAGGCTATGACAAACTTATACAATTATCTTCATCAAAAAGAAAGAGTTTTTATATGATTTTTATATTTTAATATGTTTTTTTCCGGCTGCACTATAAGGGCAGCCTATTTTTCTTCTATACCAAACGCTCAACAATCCTGCTTTACGACCCAATACGCTGGGCTACAACCGCGAGCCAACAAGCACCAAGCGCAAAATACTACTCAAACCAAAGCAGGAGGCTACCCGTGTGTCAATTTACCCAGGATCATATACCCCTGAACGACCACATGCAACCTCGTTGTCACAACCGGCAATATGGCTTATGTCCAGGTTATGTACCAATAACCTTAGTGACCACCTGGTCAGCCTCATATTCCGATTGTGAAACTGGTCCAAGATCTCGAGAGGGTAATGATCTGGGTAAACTACACCGACCGGACCATAGGCTGGAACATAGATCTCGAAATGCCCCAGCGCATCATCGTCCTTTTCACTTTCATTCATCAGGCTCTGACACGTTGCTGGTGCATTCTTAAGTCCGTCAGGCACAACATTGCACTGGTAGGTACTCCCGTCCACAACAAAACCACATACCTCTTTAGCACGCTCGGACAAAGTTACAAGCAACGACCACTCACGACATTCCTTATCCCTCAGATCCTTCGTCCACACGTAATCCAGCTCTGCTTGCACCATAGGCTGTCGAGCAGGATTTATACGGCAGGGAATTAAACTGAGCCTTGCACTATCTCCAGCCTGCATGTCGGATTCTACCCCCGTACCTCAGGCCTGGAGAAGCAACAAACATGCGAAAGTACTGCCATAGCCTAGTAAATAACTGCCTTGCACTGTCTCCACGAACAACATGCCTTGTGCCCTCCCACAACCCCAGCCGAGACCGCAGCTTCTAACCTGTAGTCTCCCTCCTTCTCCACCTTCGTCCCTAGAACAGCCAGGTCATGAGAGGGACAATCAGTACCACCCGTGCAGTCACTCCCACAGTTCATTATTGCTAAGGCTTCCCCGCCGATACCGTACATGCGCACCCCCGCATTCCTTGTGACGACATCTGCCTGCGCAGCATCACCGCTTTCAGCGACATGGCCAGATACAGTCGGTCTATGGTAGGGCTGTTGCATTAGACTAGAGCAGCATTGGGAGGCTATGCGACGACCGGGCACTGCGATACCACAGCCGACCTTACCAATCTGCTCAATGTCCTCCTTTTGACCACCACCCTTGGCAGCCATGGGTCGACCCTGACCTGGCAACCATGCCAAGGCCTCGTCGCCCACCTTAAACCACCGAAACAACGAGGCTAACGGTCTTTTAACAGTCACATGACCTGCCTGCGGAACATCTCGCACCGCCCGAGTTGTGAGACTCAGGGGCTCGGCACGACCAGTGGGGTATGAACCGAGCTGGTGCTGGAGTGCTGCACACTGCTGCTCAGGCAGGTGCTCTAGCGCTTCCACAGCCACCAGACTCGTGTCCCCCGCCCACTGCTTCGCCGAGACATGACAATCCCTACTCTCCTCCACCTGTGCCCTACTGCCCCCCTCTCCTTCTCCACCTTGGCCGCGGGCAGACCAACGCAGGGACAGTAGGCTGCTCAGGTGGTTGCCTCACAAACTCCTCCAACAGGTTCACATGACATGCTTCCCCGTCCTCGTGTTTAATCTCGACAGCACCATTACCACACTTCTGAACTTCCGGATCCTCCAACTGCAGTTTACAAATATCTGAGGGAACCAACCTGTCTAGATGCTTCCGAAGCAACCCAAGTCCTTCCCCAATATCAAACTGAGCAACCCTTTTTTCTCTCCGTGTGCAACGTTGCTGCCCCGGAGTCTCTTCCGGCCCTACCTCCTCACTAACTGTGACAGGTCCTGGGGCCTCTCCAGACTCCAACATAGGTGCCAATACTAAATCACCCAGGAGAGCCGCCGAGTCAAAACTCTTAAAACCAACTCCAGCTTTAGCCTCCTCCTGTTGATCGTTCCTCTGCTGGTCTGAAGACGGAGGACTAGGCTGTGACACTTTAGCTGCCCGAGCTCGGGTGACAGCACACGCCATGGGTTGTGCCTGGCACCGCTCGACACACTCTTGTTCTCCCCCACTCACGTCGGCCGGCCTCTCGGCAACGACTAAGGGTAGAACCTCAGAAGCGGGCATTGCAAAGTCGTTGCCGAGAAGAAGGTCGACGCCCTCCACTGGCAGTTTCTCCACAATCCCAACATCCAATTCACGTGCCACACCATCCACCTCCAACTCCAACCGCACCAGCGGGTATGACCGAGTTGCATTAATACCCTGCACCACTACCACCCGAGCCGCATTTATAGGGTAGCCAGTCAAATTGTTCATCAGAGTCTGGGAAGCACCTGTATCACGCAAGACCTCTACTCCATGCTTGCGCCCCGCCCACATCACGCAACCCCGTCCTCTATGGTCGCAAAAAACATCCTGAGCAGGGTTCGAGCCTCTCAGGTGTTTCTGCATTGGCTGTGCCTCAGCCTCTGACGAACTGCCCCGGGCAAACTCAGAAGACTTCGGAGACACACCAATGTTGCAGGCCAAAGACACAGCTGCTGTAGGTGGTTTGCTAGGACAGACTCTTGCAAAGTGCCCCTTTTCATGACAAAGATAACACTCCAACTCCCCTCTGGGCTTCCCTTGGTACTGGGAAGGGCCCGGCCCCTTCTTAAATGGGACGGTGTTAGTCTTGTGGTCAGTCTTGGTATCATAGCTCTTGTACTTGTTTGCATAATGTATATCACTAACTCGGGGGGGTGGGGTGTCACGCCCCTTGTTACCTGCCTCACTACGCTGGGCAGACCCGCACCCATGAATTAATGATAGCCGGAGGTCAGCCATCTCAGCTGCCTCCTGTAGAGTTTTAGGGTTCTTTTCTTTAATAGTTAAAGTCATATCTGCACCAGTACACTTATAAAACTGCTCGAGCAGAAACAGCTCAGTCAACTGTTCGGCCGTCTCAGCTTTCTCAGAACGTGTCCAGTTAGCAAGTGCATCTTTTAAGTCCCGGGCATGTTCAAGAAAGGTCGCCTCCCTAGTCTTTGTAACACCCCGAAACTTCAATCGATATGTTTCTGGTTGCAACTCGTATGCCCGTAGGACAGCTCTCTTCAATTCTGGGTAGTCAATGCAAGACTCTAAAGGCAGTGCATCATAAGCCTTCAGACCCTTACCCGTAAGTCTTGAGGAGACTAGAGCTGCCCACTTCTCTTCAGGCCAATTATGCTCCCTACACTTCTTCTCAAAACGATTAAAAAATTCTGTGACTTCAGTTTCACTAAATGCCGGCACCAATTTGACTAAGTGAGACAAGGACTGTTCTCTTACTTGGCCCTCCCGGCCCATCCGAATCCCTGTCGACTCTGCACGAGTCTTATCTAAGTCTATTTGAGCACAATATTTCTCTGAGTCGTACCTAAGCTCAGCCTCGTGCCTCCTAGTCTCATTCTCCGCCTCAATCTCATGCCTCCTAGTCTCATTCTCCTGCCTCCTAGACTCATTCTCCTGCCTCCTAGACTCAGCCTCAATCTCCTGCTTCCTAGCCTCATTCTTCGCCTCAATCTCCTGCTTCCTAGCCTCATTCTTCGCCTCAATCTCCTGCTTCCTAGCCTCATTCTCCATTTTAGCAAGCTCGAGTTTAAATATCATCTCAGGAGACAGGCCGGAAGAGGGAGCTGCCACTACTGAAGGAGGGGGGGCAAGAACTGGGGAACCACCATACGCACCGCCCGAGGGCACTCCAATCTTCCAATGCTCATCCCTCTGTGGGAGAGTGCTAACCTCCGGCAACTGAGTGGACGGCACTGTGGGAGTCGAGTGAGAGGGGATCTGGGGAGGAACCCCCCCAAACGCCCTCTCCTCCGAAACCCCATGTCGCCCACGCAACACCCAGGAAATCAGCTCCCCCTTGGACATCCCTCCTACATTGGATAGACCCAAAACCTTGGCTATCAGGTGCAAGCCATAAACATTCACCCCAGTCAGCCTCTCCTCCGTTACGTGGTACTGCTTACTCACAAAAAGTCTAGCATCCTCCTCACTAGTTACTAACGGCACCTCCTCACATAGCATCTCTCGCTCCTCGTCAGTACTAGGGCCCGACATACTGAAGTTCACCAAAAAATTCTCGAGACAAAAGTGTTAAACTCCCTTATGCAAGCACTAATTACTAAATTAACTGGAGTCTCTTAAATGCTCTCCTAATTGCCTTACAAAAAAAAATATTCTTCAATATGTACGCTAAAGTACCAACAAACAAATGTTGTACAACTCTGCAAAAAATTATACTGTTCACAAAATCCTAAGCAAGGTCGCCATTTGTTACGACCGGGCACTCGGGTACACTAGGGCTCTTACACAGGACTCGAGTATGGCTCGCTGCCACAACGGAAACACACGATCCCAACCCCAGAGTACTGCCAGCCGAACAAAAAACGCCACTACCCTCCAGAGTTCTATCTGCTATAACGGGGTATACAAGAACTCGGTACTAGCGTTTCACACAACAGACTAATAGCAAGACGGGAGTTATCTAGTCTGGTCAACAATCAAACAAAGAAGAAAGTACTACAACACTAAAGAATAGTGTTGGCCGAAGCCGAAGTAATCCACCCTTGAACTAAGAACTTAAGAAGTCCTCCACCCTCTACTTCGGATCGGCACTATTACGTTACGTTAAACAATAGTCCTCGAGCATCAAGCAAGGAATCTTCTGATAAGTTAGATGCTTCTCGAATACTCATAAGAAGTAAGTATCGGATTTTGAACAGCAATTTAATGAATAACTCACTGGTAATTAAAGGCTTTAAATTGACATAAGAAGAATTATAAGAATAAGCAATAGGATATGGCAAACATTAAGAAGAAGTACTCCGACAATGCACTGGCAATAGCCTACTAAGATTGTGCTCGTGGGCCACTAATCTCTGAAGTAGCTAAGCGTGCCACACATGAAATCAATAGTGCTTAAACAATAATATACATAAGGAGAAGCTTCAATACTATACTGTATCTGCTGGTCGAGCAAAGTCTAGCTGGGATATCTAAGGTTAAGAGACAATGGCTGAGCAAGCGGCTCGTAGCCTAGCGAGGTCCTTAAGACTGTGCGGCCAAATTACGGTAATTGACGGGATGCTCTCTTGAGAGATCCAGATCACTAGTATCTGGTTCTCTCCTGGCGATCCTCTCAAAGTCAAGCAAATGAGATAGCACAGTGTTGGGTGGCACAGGCAAAAGCCCTCACTCGCAACACAGTGCTAAACTCCCACGGTACACAATCAAAAAGACCCCCTAGGCTTCCCACGTCTCCGTTGCAATTGTACTGGTTCAACCGCAACCTAGTACTCATAGGAAATCACAACTCAGAAACCCTATCCCAGTCTAGCATTACCTAAACCAGCAGAAAACAGGAACATGAATAATAGTACACAGGGAAATACATATACGAGTGCAACAAACATCAATCAATCCTATTCTAGTTAACCCTTCCAAAAATAGGCTATCTAACAGGCACTTATCTCGTGAGAACTCAAGCGATAATACTTTGGCTGACTAAATCTGCACCAAAGGGGTCATTGGTTAAAAAGGGACGAGAAGAGAAGAAAATAGGCTGTTCAGAGAGTAGAGAAAGTTCACATCAGTCGGAAGAATATCGATAGTTGCAAGGGATATGAGAGGTCGCTTTGCCTGATGAGTTCTGATCTAAAAATGGCGAGACCTCCCTTTTTATACTCGGCCCCGTAGCGAGCATAACGGCAATCATGACGTCACATTCTCTCTCTCAATCTGGGATCGACAAAGGATTCCCACGCTCTTGATGAGGGGGGAGGGAGGGGGGAAGGAGGGAGGAGGGAGTGAGGCCTACACACCTCGTGGCGCGCACACTGTCCTCCGTTACATAACTCGCTCTCTCTCATCACATCATACAAGTCCCACACACAATACTTATATCTAATGATATAAAATAGAACTCGTTGACTTAGAAGAAAACAAAATACATAATGATAATACTTATAGTACAACGGTTCACATAAACTGAGTTAGGAAACTCTACACAGACTACAGCCAAAGTTCCTGCCCTGACGATCCTAGCGAGAGTGGGGCCTGACTGGGCGTTCTGTACAGCATGCTCATACTCGACATGCGTCACAGTGCATTGTGTAACTAAGCTAGGATTGTTTTTTTTACCTTGAGCAGACCGCTGTCGGAATGGTCCACACAGGTCCTTTCCTTCTATATTCCTCTTGTCTCGACTGACTTGGTGGTTTGGGTCTTATTGCTCTTGTTAAAATTCTTGCTTTTCTTACATTCGCTGTTTCTGTTCTTCCCCTGCCTGTGTTTACTTGATCATAGGGGGGGGGGGGGGGGATGTCTGGAAACTGTGTAAGGGCCCCACTCACAGGGAGGATAGCTTGGACAAGTTGACTCGACGTTCGTGTTTACACACGTTTTTCGCCACACAGGCGGGGGTCTTCAGGTGTCCTCAGCTCCTTCATCTTTTCTTTTTTTTAGATTTCCGCTATACAAGGGAAATTCTACTTTTGATGTGCCCTGGGCCATGTCAAGGAATCGGCCACATAGCCTTTTGCCTTGGCTTTTGTGTTGGCGCCCTGTTATACCCCTTTTTTAAATGTAACTGGACAGGGTTCCTTGGACACAGCTACTTGGCTGCTTCCTCTCCCTTGTGTCCTCCTACTGTACCTAGTTTCTGCCCTACAGGTGGCCTCCTACTTTACTAGATGGACCCAAGGACCGCTTGAAAAGTCCTAGAACTCAACCCAAAGTGGCGATTATCCTGTGTGTTTTGGATTCTCTCCCCTCCCCTATTTCCATTAATAGGGTACTGTTGGGTTGCTCACACTTGACCTTTTTCCTTCCAGCTGGTGCCCGCTCTACTGCCGGCCAGACCTACGCCATCGCCGCTCCGCCCCCTCCTCCCTCCACTCTCCCAGAGGGCTCTCAGGTATTTTGGATGGGGTCTCTTTTCCCCAAAGGGATTGGATCTGTTCACCAGGGTTGGGCCTCGCTAAGGAGCTTGTCCCAGCTCTGGTGTTTACGGTCTACTATGAGGGTGGTTTTTACTTGACTTTCCTTGTTATCTTTGCTACTTGGCATCTTCATGGATATTGTCTTACTTGGGTGTCACATGCTATTTTGGCTATACTGCCTTATATTACCCTGTCTCACCTCCACTGGTGTGTAATGCTTCCCCCATTTTTCAGTGCTGTGATGCCGACTCCTCCCTGCTTTCGCCCGACATGCCAGCGGTCGGCCATGCTGGGCCATCAGGAATGCTGCCTTCACACGGCCTGCTATGGGAAAGATGTCTACGATCCCCGCCGATGTGGGGTTTGTCTCTCCGCTCTTCAGCTACTGGAATCTCAACCTGCATCGGCGGAAGGAAAACGGGCCAAGACGTCTCTCCGTCAGTCATGGGACATCATCTCCCGTTACGTACAAGTGGTCCTGCACAGGGCTCCTTCCTTCCGGGAGGATGATGTCCGGGTTTTGTTGGGGATACGGCCTACCTCACCTGCGGCACGCCGTTCCCGCTCCCCTGCTGTTCATCACTCCCGCTCTCCTCCTCCGGCTCATGGCTCCCCTACCAGGAGTTCAAGTCCGGCGGCAAGACGGGCATATCACAGAGAGAAGGCCCCCCGACGTCGTGACCCTCGGGTGCTTGCGTCCGACCAGCCGGTTGTTTCCATGGCAACTGGCAGGAGGAAGCGCCGCCGATCTCGCTCTGGCTCGCCTGCTGCTCGTCGACACCACACTGCTTCGCCTCGCCGACGGATAAGCCCTCCAACGACGTGTCGACGTCACAGGGAACCACGACCTTCAGGGCAAAACGACGTCCTGTGCCACCAGCCGTGGAGGTCGCTCTCGATCCTACCCCATCTTCTGCCACTGGTGGGGTGGAGATCGCGCCTCTGCCAGCCTCCCAACCTGTCAAGGGTACCGGCCTCTTCCCTATGGCGGCCCCTGCTCTGGTGGTCGCTGCGGCACTCCCCTCCACGCCTCCTCCTCCAACTGGATTATCGGAAGCGTCAATCCCCTGTGGCCAACCCTCTCCTCGCCATTCCCTAGACCATTCCGAGGATGTTCTTGAGGTGGAGGTTTGCTACTGTGACAGGCTGGAGGACGAGGGAGAGGAGGAGGTCGAGGAGCCGGAAGTGGATTCATCTTCGGAGGAAACATCCGACTCAGGAAGGGATGAGCGTGCCTTGGATGGCCCTGACTCCCCCCCTTCTCCTACGTTCTCCCCGCTTTCGGACCGTGGTGCCCGGAGGTGCAGTGAGGCTGGTTCCCTCTCTCCTCAGCCTGCGTCCATCCCTACGGCTGCGGAGACGGAGATCAGGGCGGAGTTGGCATCCATTCGTCTCGAGATGACTTCTGCTAAGACGGACATCCTATCCTCTGTCACAGCGGCCATGGAGGCAGTGGTCTCACGGTTTACTACGCCGAACCCGATCCCTCCGCAGACCCCGGTTGTGGCCCCTCTTCCGCCTGTATCGGACCACATCCCATCTCGGCCTGCTATCCTGGTCGTTGTACCGCTGACACCTTCAACTTCAGCACCTGCTCCTCCGACGCCGCCTACAACTCCTCTCTGGCCCGTTGTTATCCCAGGCCAGGGTTTGGGGTTGTTCTCCCACCCTCTCTCCGTGCCGCCTCTCTCCAGATTTAAAATCCCCAAGGTCAAGATGCCCTCCCTCTACGGGGAGCTGTGGTCGCCTCCAACCCTGAGAGAGCGGTCAGTCTGCCGCCCGGAGAGAGGCCAGTGCCGGGGGATTGGGCCATCCAAGTGAATGAAAAGAATGTGTTCCGGGCCATCAGTACCAAGGGTCTGGTCCCGGAGGTGGATGTGAGGGTGTACCCGAACCGACAGGACATGCAATACTTCTCATACCATCCCTCGGTCTTGCCTTCCACTGTCACCAAGCCCTGGGCTGACTACTCCCGCCACGACCTATCAGCGGATGTCCACTCCCTCTCTGCCATTTCTGGGACGCCATACTTACAGAATGTTCGTGATCGGGACGGGGTCCTGATGTTGGAGCTACCACACCTCTGTATGGGTCCCTGGGGGGAGTGGGTCCGTGAAGCGGTGGAGTTTGGTCAGTCTATGGCTGAGGGTTTGCCGGCCATCCCGACCATGGGCTCATCTTTTCTGTCGGGCATGCTCCTTACCTCCTCGGGCTTCCCTATGCCCGTGTGGGAGTGGCTCAATGCTCCTAAGCTGTCGGTGGGCCCCCTTCTGTGTTCCTTTTTCACGGCACCGGAGAAGTCCCACGTGGAACGAGACTTCAAGTTCCGACAGCGAGCGGCCCGCCAACTTTCAACTCTTCTTACACAGTTGGAGCTGGCACGGGTTCACCTACGCCTCACTGAGTCCCTGGAGTCTGGTGATCATCGCCAGGGATTTGAGCATGTCCGACGGATCAGCCTGCAGCTCGCCCTCAACCCTATTCAGGACATTCGCCACTCCCTCCATGAAGCCACCCGTTGCCGTCAACAGATTTCGGTGGCTTTCTGCAAGAAGGCCCCTGCCGACGTCCGCAACTGCCAACTCCTGACAGACCTTCTGACTCCAGGTCTGTTCCCTGAGGAGGCTTGGCAGGGGGCTTCCTTGCTAGCGCAGAGTGACGCTTACTCTGCCCAACGGAAGGTGGTGGCGAAGCCCACAACATCCTCCTCCACCCGCGGACGCGGGGGCAGGTCCGTCGCCAGTAAAGGGCGCCAGGTGAGAGGCTTGGGCAGAGGACAGGCTCACAGGGGACGTGGTGTACCCGCCTTCCGTGGCCGTCGGTCCCCGGATCGCCGTCCCCGTCAAGAGGGGGTGCGGCGTTGGCAAGCTCCGGGGCCCGCTGCCAGACACAGCCTGGTGGGGGATAGGCTGGAGCGCGAGGCCCGTACATCGTTTCGACAGGGCGGGGGGACAACGGGGGGAGAGGACGTGGCGGCTCATCCCACTACGATAAGTCCAAGAGGGGCTCCACGTCAAAACACGCATAGTTCCTCCTGACCAGTCCCCTCTTCCCTCGCCCAACCATCTCGTCGAATCGGTGATGGGCCTGACACAAGGCGCCCACACCGGCTTCTTCCGCCCCCACTACGGGCAATGGGCCCACCGGTCGTGGGCGCATCGGGTGGTAAAGAAGGGTCTGACTTGGAGGTGGAGGTCCAGGCTTCCTCTCAGGCGCCCTCCCCAACATCGACCAGTGTCTCAAGAAGTGGCCAAAGTGATTATGTCCATGCACGAGGGAGGAGTCGTCAGGGAAATATCTTCTACACAAAAGGTATTTCTTTCTCATGTTTTTCTGGTCCCAAAGAAGGACTGCGCTGCTATGAGGCCAGTGGTAGATCTGTCAGTCCTCAACTCTCACATTGTGAACACCCGTTTCCGAATGCTAACCGTCAGCCAAGTGCGCCTGGCACTCAAGCCCTTGTCTTGGGTGGTGACCCTGGATCTGAAGGATGCTTATTGGCATGTGCCAATGGCTCCTCGGTTCCAGGGCTACCTCGCGCTGCAGTCGGGTCAACGGGTGTTCCAATTCGACAGACTACCATTCGGCCTCAACATAGCACCGCGGGTCTTCACCAAACTGGTAAAGCAGGCTCTGCATCCCTTGCTCTTACAAGGGATTCAAATCCTGTTTTACCTGGACGATTAGCTCATCTCTGCAGACTCTCTCACACAATGTATACAGGACACTCACGGTAGTAAAACATATCACAAACCTGGGGTTCAAACTCAACATTCCCAAGTCGTGCCTCTCGCCGTCACAAGAAGTGACGTGGGTGGGCTTTAACTGGGATCTCCTAAGCGCCACTGTTTACCAGAGTCGGGTGAATGCAACGAAACTTCGAAGGATGCTCTTTGTCGTGTTGCACTCTATTTCGATAACATGAAAAATCTGGGACTCCCTACTAGGGTTTTTGAATTGGGCGTTTCTGACCGTGCCCTTGGGCCGGCTCAGAGTAAAACGCCTCATTCAGCTGGGCAACAGACACTTCCCTATCTCGCCCCCTTACCGTTTGTGGACGGTACCGCACTCTATACATCTGAGACTGACACACTGGGTCGCTCGGGGCACACTCTCTGCGGCTGTGCCCTGAACTGCTCCACCGCCGACCATCTGGGTAGATACGGATGCGTCGAGCGAGGTGGGGTGGGGCTATCAATCAGACATGGGACATCAAAACCACGGCAGGTGGTCAGGGCTCTCACACTTCCACATCAATGCCCTGGAACTGTTGGTACCGTTGTTCTTCCTGTGGGATCACGGACTAGCCCTCACGAGCAAGTCGGTGGCCTTCAGGATGGACATGTCCGCGGTTCATTGTATCCCAAAGCAGGGCTCCTCCAGGTCTGTTGTTCTCCAAGACCTGGCGGAGAGATTGTTTTACATGGCCGATCATTACAGCATAACCCTGCATGCGACTTACCTGCCCGGGACAGCCAATCTTTGGGCAGATGCTTTGTCAGAGGACAGAGCACCAAGGTAAAGTGGTCATTAAGACAAAGCGTTTTCGACGACCTCGCAGCCTCCTTGGGTCATCCGCAGGTGGACTTGTTCGCCTCTTCCGAGACGAACAAGCTGCCGGACTACCTCACCAGCTGGACTTGTACTCAGGCGGGGGGGCCGAATACCCTCAGCGAGGACTGGAGCAGGTGGCAGTCGATTTACGCTTTTCCTCCACCCGATGCACTACTTATGTGCAAAGTCCTACACAGGCTGAGAGAGTACCGTGGCAAGGTTTGGTTAATTGCGCCCCTCTGGCCGGCCCAAGCCTGGTACGCTCAGCTGAAGCGATGGTGCCCGAGTCCCGTTCCCCTGTCTATCCATTCAAACCAAAATATAATATATAGATTATTTTGTCTCAATAAAATAAAAATAAGCAAATAAATAGATGAATGAATTAATAAATCAGAAATTCCTGCATCCTGTGTCACTGCCTGGTGTGACCCTTGTAACTGCCCCATTTCCTTGATTGTTTAAATCATATTGTATTAATATCCCTAAGAATTATTTTGTATTTAATCTTTGCCTGAAAAGCCTACTGGCTTACAAAAAGGCTTGTCATGACATGTGTTTTATTGCCTGAATTATTTTGTTCTCATTCTTAAACAATGTATCATGATATGACAATAATAAAGTGTTTAAAGTGTTTATCTCAGACTTCCACTTGGGGCAGATTGGAGACCTAGGGACCTCGTTGGCATTCGCATCGTGGATGTTTGTGAGGCAGGGTGGTTACCAACATATGGACGATGCTTGACTGATATGCTTAATCAGCACTGGACTAAGGCTACTTGGAAGACTTAAGAGTCTCATTGGAATACTTTCACTAAATGGATCAATGACACTGAACAGACAGTTCCGTCGGTTGTGTTAGTATTCCATTACCTTATTCACTTGTTTGGGACACGCACCTACATGTACAACACCATTAGGAACCACCTGTCCGCAATTAGGGAGCCTTTTGAGGCCTTGACGGGGCTGGTGCTCCCTCACAAGGAGCTGTCTTTTTTCATAAAAGCCTGCTTTAGGCTCAGACCGCCCCCACGCCAGACACCGCCTCAATGGTTGCATCTGACTACGAACGTGGGAGGGAGTGTCGATTTTGCTCTCCGGTATAGGGCATTTTACCATGGAGATAATGGAGATAAATAGACAATACTTCGCAAGCGGACCTAGTTCGTCATAGTGAATACATTGAGTACAGTCCTCCCTCGGGTAGCGCGGCTTTGGACAGTGCGGTTTTGGTCTAACGCGGGTACCCCTAGTGTGCCAAGTCAGCATCTAACACTGTTTTGTTTATGTAGCACGCTCTGTGGTCGGCTGGGGGCTCGGCATCTCTCGCCATATCTCGGCCGTGACGTCAGATTCGGTAGACTCGTTCCAATTTTGGAAGCAATTCCACATAAAAATGGGAATTGACTTCATTGTTGAGAGTTGGAACTCAATCAACCAGCCCATCATTTCATAGATATGATCTGTAAAATAGGGTTAGGTTGTCTGTTACTAATGTTTGATCCATATTTGGTAAGGTTATTGGGTGGTAAATGGTCAAAAAGGTGACTTTGGGGAAGTCGTCAGAACCAATAGAATTAATCCCATAAGTTCTTTGCTTTGTGTAGCGCGTGTTTGCGTAGCGCGGCGCGGTCCCAGTACGATATACCCGCGCTACCCGAGGGAGGACTGTACAACAAATATTAAATTACGACCAGGATAGTGAAGAAAAGCCTGTTTTAGTGTTGTTCCAACGGTTTTTCAAGTAGGTGGCCAGGAAGAAAGGCTGACCTGGCGAAAATCGAATTGCCATGAACGTCGATCGTAATAATATATACGTGTTTCCTCTGAACGTACAGTATATCAATAGTGGATTATCCAGTAGTACCAATAATTAAATTTAAAGTGAAATCCAGTTATGTAAAAGAGTTAAAAGTGATCAAGTGAAAATAAATTAAAATCTAGAGTGAAAAATACAAACGATCACCCACCCAGTGCCAACACTCCCGGCGCGGCCACTATAGTGCCTCCATCCACACGACACCCTCTTCCTAGACCCAACTAGTACTGAACTAAACATTCAAATACCTGGTGAGATACACAAATAATAGACAAACTTCCCAGCCCTCCTGTCAATATATTTTGGTCCACAAAAAAAAAACTATCATACAGCCTAAAAGATAAACCTTTAAACAGCCGTACGTTGAAATACGAATACAGTCAACCCTCGAATGTGCGGACTAATAGGGGGGGACCCTTGTCCACACATTGAAAAAGTCCGGACATTGGAAATACATTGGGGGAAAAAAAAAAAAAAAAAAAGGATATCCCCGCCGCTGTAGGCCTACTCCCTCCCCTCCCCATCCCGGCCTCAACCTCGACCTCATATTTGTCATTTGATAAAAAAAAAAAAAAAAAAAAAAAAAAAAAAAAAAAAGGAAGGATATCCCCGCCACTGTAGGCCTACTCCCTCCCCTCCCCGGCCTCAACCCCGACCCCGTTACTGTGATGATGTTGATAAGCCTTATGCTACACCCTATTGATAATGCAAAACTATTGAACACACTTAAAAGTGTATGTTATTTGGTCTCTATATAATCTGTGAATCATTTCCGATATGATGGAATTAAAGAACATATTTTTCCACCAACTCATAATCAGCAAAAATGACAAATGTCAATTAAAAATATGTTACAATATTTCCCAATCAATTTGTGTAGACACACTTTCAAGGCGAAAATAAACCGTGGGAAAAACCCCAATACAGTAAATAAATAAAATAAAATCTCCCGACGCTCGGAACTCGAAGACGGGGGAATATTTTTTGTTGACTGTATCTTGTGTATTGTTTATCTATGTGCTGGAAGGATATTATATTTTTCAATTCCATCGCATTAGAAATTATTCAAAGATTACAAAAAGTCCAAATAAGACATACTGTAGTTATGTTAATGTATAAGGGAGTTACGTAGATGCATTAGAGAGATAGATAGATAGAAAGAGAGAGTTGCAGAGGGGAAGTGAGCGATAAACACGAACTATTATGAGACGGACTTAATTGGTTCTGAAAAGACAAAGGAGACTTTTTTTATTGACTCTCTTTTTCATGTTATTATTTGTGTGCTAGAAGGATAATATTGTTTCCAATTCCATCGCATTAGAAATGATTTATAGATTACAAAAAGTCCAAATAAGAAATAGTTATGTTAATGTATAAGGGAGTTAGTTAGATGCATTAGAGAGATAAATAGATAGAGAGAGAGTGGCTAGGGGCGAGCGAGCGATAAAATACTAACATATATGAGACGGACTTATGTTTCTGAAAGACAAAGGAGAAATTTTTATTTACTCTCGTTTTCATTTTATTATTTGTGTGTTAGAAGGGTAATATTGTTTTCAATTCCATCGTATTAGAATTGATTCATAGATTAAAAAAAGACCAAATAAGACATAGGCCTAGTTATGTTAATGTATAAGGGAGTTAGGTAGATGCATTAGAGATAGATAGAAAGAGAGGTGCAGAGGGGGAAGTGAGCGATAGACAAACACGAACTATTAAAATACCGGACAACTTTTAAATTAACGGTCTTTTGCCCGATTTGTCCGGTCTGTTGGATCCGCACAAACCGAAGTCCGGTCAACTGGGGTCCGCCCATGCGAGGGTCGACTGTACCAATAAAATTGCCTACCTCCAACCCCTCCCCTGGTGACCTTGACACCCGACACACCACGCTGCCGCCACCCCGGCTCCCTCAGGTTCCTCCACACACAGCTTCTTGCATCACAGTACTCCACACACGCCACCTCAATATATAAATCAGTAAAGAAAAAGAGAAAATAAGCTAAACTACGATCAAAGATGGATACCAATACATGTACTAAATGCAAGGTAAAGTCCGAGGACCAAAATGCCAAATGTAAAGAATGTAAATTGCTATTTCATCTGCAATGCATGGGCAAGCACAACAAAGGAAAAAAAGGACTAACATGTGTAAATTGCTTCAATGAATTAAATGAGCTTAAACTAAAGAAAATGCTGAAAGACGCCCCTGTTATGCTACAAGAAGAATTTACTGATGTAATGGAGAAAATTGGACAGAAAGTCCAAATGGCCTTGCTAAATGAAAATATTTCACCCCATTCTGACAACAAAATACAGTCCCCAACAAATTTAACATCATACTCGCGATTCATAGAAGATCTTAGTTACTGGCTGTCCAACTACAGTGATACATTGTCACCTATGTGTGCACACTCTCCCTCAAGCACAAATATCCATAACTCTCAGCCCCCTACACCCCCACGTAACTCTCAACCTCACACCACCCCACATGACTCTCAACCTCAATTGCCCCCACATTGCCCTTCACAACCAACCACTCCCCCACAAGTTACCTCTCAGCCACATCCGCCCCCTCCACCCTCTATCTGCCCAACCGAGACCCTTATGTCACCCCAAACCACCGCCCAGACAGGACTTTATTTTGTACCCAACTCCCCCGAGCAACAACATCGTAAGAGGAATGAAGGGGATAGCCCTCAAAATCAAAACCAACTGCCATCTACCACAACCACGGCAGTACAGGGTGCTCCAACCACAACAATACAGCTTAACCTGTATGCAGATATCACCTGAAAAGAGTGTGCCACTTTGGACCAAAAGGTGAACTTAATGGAGTAAAATGCAGATTTGAGCACCCCAAAATTTGCAACAATATGATCAGAGATGGCAAATGCAGATTTGGTGAAAACTGCAAATACCACCACCCACCCTTCTGCCAGTCAGTAGTAGAGAGTAAGAAATGCTATGATAACAAATGCTCAGGATAGCCAGAAACAACACAAATGCTAACCAAAAAAACTTCTCCAGTTTTGCGAGGACAAGACAGAGGAAGAAGACACTATGGTGAATGGCAGAACAAGATGAACAAAGTGCAAGAATTGGAAGAACAAATAGCCCAGCTAGAGTACCTCCTGTCCTCCCGAGCGTGGTACAAGGATGTGCTCTACGAACAACACCAAATATCCCCCGAGGACTACTAGGTACACATAGTAGTCCCTCCCCTGTCTTGTTTGCAAACATCCAAGGTCTTAAAAATAGAACCACAAACAAAGTACCATTTATTAGGGGCCTGCTAGAAGAAGGAAACGCTATATTTGCGGCTCTCACAGAAACCCACGTTAACCCTTCCAGCCCGGGTGTCCTTTTAAAAGGACACCGCGGCAGATGGGCAGGAACCCGGGTGTCCTTTAAAGAGATAGTAAGCTTGAAGCCTATTCAGCTTGGTCTGAACGCCGTGCGTCCGACGCATGTAAACAAAGCCGATCGTTGCGTCACCGCACCTCCGAAAACAATAAGGAGACATCGGATCAATGTTATTGTTGTGACGTCAGACGAAATTAGTGTCTGAAAAGCTCCGATATTGTCAACATCACGGCAAAATTCGCTCCACTGAAATCGGCATCACAACTGAACCAGTTGACTTACAGAGCTCTACTCAATGCCAGTCTACAGATTGAAAACCGCACTACGTTTATAGATGCGTGGGAAATTTCTAACAGTTAAAATAAAATAAAATACGGTAGCCTAGGCCTAGACGTTTTTCGGCCAGATCGTCCGGGTACCCCGCACTGTCATTAGGAGGGCTAGCCCGGGCCAGGAGGGTTAAAGATCAGGCAGATAGTGAAGTATGGATTCCTGGTTATAACCTACATAGGGCGGACAGAACGCATAGAACTCGTGGAGGTGTAGCCTTGTACATTCATGACTGACTGAATTTCTAAATAACAGTAATGAAGTAGTAGAAATACTTGGGAGTTAAAATAGAATCCCTAAACCTAGCAGTTATTGTTACATACAGACCTCCTGACTCTTCCTTAGAAGAATTCAAAACCCAGCTCAACATGATAAAATCAGAAGTCGAAGCCCTGGGAAACCCGACACCAAATATTATGTGGTTAGGAGATTTTAACCTTCCAAACATCAAGTGGAGGCAACTAGAAGACCAAGTAGTGTCGATAAACACCAGAGAAGCAAATGCAAGAGAACTATTTAATCTTTGCGACTTTTTTAGTCTTAACCAGCATATTACCGAACCCACACGTGAAAACAATATCTTAGACCTTGTCTTCACTAACCCGGCAAGTGCGGAAAGACTCTTAAGAGTTTCCCCGGGGCGACTGCGGGAAGACTCTTAAGATCCTGGGCCTAAAAAAATCCATTTAAAACACCCCCAAAAAACTTGAACCCCTTTTTTTTTTTTTGCCCCTGGGCCATTCCAAATATCACTCCTCCACATCCCCTCCTTCCCCCCCCCTCCTTCAGTTATCACCTATTTTCCCTGTTATTCCCTTATTCTGTGGTCTATTTACGTGCTAACATTAGCGAGTTGCAAGCAGGGCGTTGTCATCACTGTTACCAAGCGAGTGCAAGAGAGAGAGAGAGAGTATCGATCGACAATCTCTCTCCAGATGTGGGGAGGAGTGGAGGGGAGGGAGGTTGCCTCAGCCATAACTTATGTAACTCCCGGCCTGTATCGCCGATTTTGACCATCCAAACGCTGTTTCCACTTGTTTTATTGCTGTAACAGGTTAATACCTTTATAATCAACGTAAAATAGGCGCATATGGATAAGTATTAATGCTATTTATGGTAAAATAACGATGTTAGTGATGGGAACAGCTCAAATACGTGCACACAGGCGTGTGGTGCCTCATACCCCCCATGCGCACGTCTTAGGCTAATAATGACAACCTAGTACACAGTGTTAACCCTCCTGGCCCGGGCTAGCTCTCCTAATGACAGTGCGGCGTACCCGGGCGATCTCGCCGAAAAACGTCTAGGCCTAGGCTACCGTATTTTGGTTAATTTTAACTGCTAGAAATTTCCCACGCATCTATAAATGTAGTGCGCTTTCCAATCTGTAGACTGGCGTTGAGTAGAGCTCTCTAAGTCAACTGGTTCAGTTGTGATGACGATTTTAGTGGAGAGCATTTTCAGGCAATGTTAGCAATACGACGATCTTTTCACTACTGAAACAACGACATACAGACATACAATAACAAACGAGTCTTCTCCTTCTTGTTTTCGGTGGTGCGGTGACGCAACGATCAGCTTTGTTTACATGCGTCGGACGCACGGCGTTCAGACCAAGCTGAATAGGCTTTCAAGCTTACTGTATATTAAAATGACACCCGGGTACCGGCCCATCTGCCGTGGTGTTATATTAAAATGACTCGGGTATCACCGGAATCGTCATTGTCAATGTACACCATACCCCTATGTAAAATATTAGGTGGCTGAGTTCTATATATATATATATATAGATATATGCAATTTTGTGTTTTTGGGGGGTGAATTTTGTGACGTCACAGGCGTTATAGTGACGTCAGCGTGGTACCGAGAGTACCTATATTTTCACAATACCACCCTCAGTCAAACTAATTTTCCTTGTCTAGTTGTGGAGGTGCCAGTTTCTATAATATGTTTCCCAATAATAGCCCCATGGAAAACGAAGGGATGTCTTACCTACCACATAAAGATGCATATATTAGTAAATGAAAGTAGAGAACATTGGAAATAACCTAAATAATCCATATAGCCGGGAAAAATACAATTGTATTTGGGAATCGGCTCATCTGTTTATGGGGTCGGCCAGGTATTACTATCCCAGCCACGCCTTTGTATCGGCTTCCTCTCTTTTAGGGAAAGCCACACAAAAAAGCAGGAAGAAATATATCCTTACATTTTTTTAGAAGAAGATCCTTACATTTGGAAACCCATTACGCCATCAGACAGTATACTAGGACCAATAGAAAAGAAAGGAAGATGGCTGTGATGAAGATCGATGCTGGGTGAGGACGATCGAGTTTCGTCAATGAAGGGGTGGGGAGGCCCAGTTGGGAAACAGCTGATCGATCGATAATAGCCGAGTACAATTTTAATTTAATAAATGAATGAACTGTGCATACAACTATTTTTACATACCTGAATATTCTTACTATATATTGTAAGTACATACACGATAAATTAGGTAAAACAGAGAGATCAGGAGTTTATTTAAAAGTTATCTTACCGTACGAAAATATAAGAGACGAAGCGAAAAATGGTGAAACAAACTGACGGTCTTGGGTATGGTAACACACACAGATCGAGTTGCCAACTAACACCAGACTTTTGCCTTGCTCGAATATATTATATACGTTAATTCTCGGTCATTTCGTGACATATTCCATTAAGACTTTGTTCACAGATGCATTTTGATATTCTGTAAGCGCCAATTACTATTATGTGTAAATAAAGCGGTAAATTAGGAAAAATACTTTGTATTGAAGGTATTGAGGATTAAGCCTTTACTCAATATTTTTTTACATGAGTTTCCCCATAACTAATATAGAAAACGATTGTTGGCGTTATTATAGTAAACGTTTTCTTCTTTTATATGTCCTAATAAATATAATAGATGCAATTAGACAGATAGACGGTGATATAAAAAGGTAATCTAATTGTAATAGTGGTATAACCTTATTAACCTAAGAAGTGCGCATGGTGGGTATGAGACACCACACTCCTGTGCTGACGTATTTGAGCTGTTCCCATCACTAATATCGTTATTTTACCATAAATAGCATTAATACTTATCCATATGCACCTATTATAGGTTGATTATAAAGGTATTAACCTGTTACAACAATAAAACAAGTGGAAACAGCGTTTGGATGGTCAAAATCGGCGATACAGGCCGGGAGTTACATAATGTATGGCTGAGGCAACCTCCCTCCCCTCCACTTTTCCCCACGTCTGGAGAGAGACTGTCGATCGATACTCTCTCTCTCTCTCTTGCACTCGCTTGGTAACAGTGATGACAATGCCCTGCTTGCAACTCGCTAATGTTAGCACGAAAATAGACCACAGAATAAGGGAATAACAGGGAAAATAGGTGATAACTGAAGGAGGTGAGGAAAGGAGGGGAGGTGGAGGAGTGATATTTGGCATGGCCCAGGGGCAAAACAAAAAAAAAAAATTGGGGGGTGTTTTAAATGGATTTTTTAAAAGCCTTATTCTTAAGAGTATTCCCGCAGTCCGCCGGGGGAACTCTTAAGAGTCTCCCGGCAGTTCCCGGGTTAAGGAACTGCAGGCTACAAGCAAAAACGTATTATGATAGGCTATAAATACGAATGCCGTTCTACTGTGGAGTCAAAATGGCATCTTTGTGGTAATCTGTGTTGGGTACTCTACAATATACACTTACTTCTTTTATAATTTACAAAGGGCTAGTCATCTGACCAAATTGTAGTGCCAATTTAGCATACTTATCGCTAGATCTAGATGTATTTATTTTGATACAGTAGTATTTTCTTGCATCTAGTTATATGAATTGTAGTTATATTTTAGGATTAGTGATAATAATGGACATTAGAGAGATCGTGGTATTATACTAGCGATTGTTGCCATTATTGTATTATCCAGCGACCTTCTAGCATCTTTTGAGAACGAATCTAGCGCTATTTTGTTTTTCGTTTTGGTAACGAACCGGTTATTTTCTTCTCTTGGATATTTATTATCAACTGTCAAAGGCTGTAGGTGGGTACAATTGACAAGGGTGGAGGTAAATCTGAAGCCATACATAGAATATAAGCTAATTTAGCAAGGACTGGAGCTGGAATGAGTGTAGCATTAGTAGGTCTGTTAAACAAATCCAGGCTAACTTGTGAACCACTGTGAACTGGTCTTAATTTCGGCTGTGTTTTCAAAGGTGGCCCTTCACCCCCCCTCAAAATATATATATTTAATGTGAATTTGTTTTCTATTTTAGGTTAAAAATTATAAAAAAGCAAAGCACATGTGCATTATATGTCATATTAACATGCTTTGAAGTGACAAAAACAGGATGAGATTTTTGGCGAGCTATGCCCTTTAACATATCGGACACAACATACTCAGATCATAAATTAATTGAGATCAAAACAACCCTAGCATGTGTACAGAACACCTCTGAAACTAGACCAAAAACTGGTCCATTCAGCTCATTTAACTTCAATAGTAAAAATATTAGGTGGGAAGAGGTAAACCAAGAAATGGAGGAAATAGACGGGGAAGATTTAATGAACAACCGGACACCATCAGAATGCCTAGGCCTATTAACCCGGGAGCTGCGGGAAGACTCTTAAGAGTTCCCCCGGCGGACTGCGGGAAGACTCTCCTGAGTAAGTAAAATTAAAAATCAACTTTTGACATCGAAAAAAAAAAAAAAAATTATTTTTATTTTTTTATTTTTTTATTTTTGTTTGGCCCCTGGGCCATGCAAAATCTCAGTCCTCTACCTCCCCTCCTTCCCCACTTTCCTCCTATCCCTCAGTTATCACCTATTTTCCCTATTATTCCCTTATTCTGAGGTATATTTTCGTGCTAACATTAGCGAGTTGCAAGCAGGGTGTTGTCATCACTGATGGCAATCGAGTGCAAGAGAGAGAGAGAGAGTATCGATCGACTGTGTCGCAGTGGCCTTGGGGAAAATTGGCGGGAAGGTAGCTTGCCTCACCCATACATTATACAACTCGCGGGCTATATCTCCGATTTTGACCATCCAAACGCTGTTTTCACTCGTTTTATTGTTGTTTCAGGTTAATACCTTTATAATCAACCCATAATAGGCGCATATGGATAATTATTAATGCTATTAATGGTACAATGAATATTTTAGTGACGGAAACACCTCAAATACGTCAGCACAGGGGGAGGTTTTCAATTACCCCCGTGCGCACTTCAGAGGTTAACGGAAACCATGACCCAAATCTGTAGCAACCACATACCAGAAAGACAAACAAGACGAAGAAGCAAACAAGAACGGGAAAGAAGGAAGCTGTACAGAAGAAGAAAATTACTAACACAAAGACGCACACAACAAAGTCTACAGGAAAGACAAAAGATCCAAATAGATAGAGAAATTGTGGAAATTGAACAACGACTAAGAATCTCCTATGAGCTACAACAAATAGAAGAGGAAAGCAAAGCTATTGCAAGCATAAAGGAAAACTCCAAGTACTTCTTTTCATACGCTAAACATAAAACTAAAACCACATCAAACATCGGCCCACTAAGTAAAAATTATGGGTCATTCACAGGGGACAAAAAGGAAATGAGTGAACTATTACGTCTACAGTATGAAAAAGCCTTCAGTAAGCCTGACGAAACAAAAGAAATCAGAGACCAAAATTAATTTTTCATGAATAATCCCCCCACGGAAACCCCCCAGATTCTGGACATTAATTTCAGACCAAAAGATATAGCAGAAGCCATCGCCAACATGCCATCCCACTCGGCCCCAGGCCTGGACTCGTGGAGTTCAATCCTAATAAAGAAATGTAAGGAAAACCTCTCAAAACCCCTGGCTATAATGTGGAGAAGGAGTCTAGACACTGGAGAAATACCGGATAGTTTGAAAAACGCAATAATTGCCCCTTTGCATAAAGGAGGGAGTAAAGCACTACCAAAAAACTATCGCCCAGTAGCTCTGACTTCCCACATAATTTAAATTTTCGAGCGAGTCCTGCGAGGCAAAATCTCAACATTTATGGACAAAAATGAACTACACAACACTGGTCAACATGGGTTCAGAGCAGGAAGATCATGTCTCTCGCAACTATTGGAACACTACGACAGAATTCTTAAATCCCTAGAAGAAAAGAAAAACGTGGACGTCATCTACACCGATTTTGCTAAGGCATTTGATAAATGTGATCACGGTATTATTGCACACAAATTTAAAGCAAAAGGAATAACAGGTAAAATCGGAAGGTGGAATACAATTTCCTCGTGAACCGAAAACAATCAGTAGCAGTAAGTCAAGTAACATATGAGCCTTCAGACGTCAAAAGCTCAGTTCCCCAAGGAACAGTACTAGCGCCCCTTCTTTCCTCATTCTAATAAGTGACATAGATGCCAACACAATACGCGGGCTATGAGCAGAGGTTGAGGACACTGGGACTTCCGACACTGGCATATAGGAGAAAGAGAGGGGATATGATAGAGACTTTTAAGATAGTGTCAGGAATGTATGATGAGGATGTGTGTGAAGGTATCTTCTTGATGCAGGAGGGAACAAGAACGAGAGGACACTCTAAGAAAATTTACAAAGAAAGAAATAGGCTTGAAAAGGCAAAGAACTCATTTTGTGATAGAGTGGTAAATGAGTGGAACGCACTGCCCCAGTATGTAGTCGATTCCGAATCAATAAGGAAGTTTGAAAGTAATCTTGATAAAGCATGGGGAAGACAAGATTTGAAGTTTGATTATAAAGAAAAAATACAGAATAGTAAAAATGTTGCGTCTGCTACCGCCGCCGCCAACACCGTGAACGACCGCAGCAGTGCAAGTACAGTCCATCCTCCTATAACACGAATTCCTACAACGCGATCCTCCTACAACACGAGGAGGGGTCCCGATAAATAGCACATTTATTCAGTTAATTGTAGCCATGATATTGTAGATTGAAACATTTTTTAACTAATTTCTCTATTATATATTCATACATTTTGATATATTCTAGTAACTAATATATTCTAGGTCTTTCCTAGGACCGATCGATCACTTTTATTTACCGCCGTATTGCCGCCGTATGTATACGCGATCGCATAGCGCAAATTTCATATAATGCGAGGGTCGGATCGACCCATTTTTCTTCATTAGTTGTAAGGTAAATGATATTTTTTTATATTTGTTAATGGTTTGATGGTAGGTAATATAGGTGTTTGTTTAGCAAGAAATCCGGAAAAAAGGGGGCAAAATTGTGGGGCTCAGACCCATATAGAATTATCTCCATATAAAGTGTTATTCCTACAGCACGAGGGGCTCTGCCGCCCATATAATCGTGTTATAGGAGGATGGACTGTACTGGCACTGAGCTGGATACACAGGCCTAGTTTGCCTTTTTCCAGAGGATCTACTGTAAGAAACTGTAAGAAACTGTAAGAAACAAGACACAGTACAGTATCCTCCTTTGCGGATGACATGAAACTGAGTATGATAGTAAAGACACAGGAAGACACGGGCCGGCTGCAAGAGGACATAAATAAGGTGTTCCAGTGGACCAGGGAAATTGGGAGGTTTGACGTACCTCCCAACCTACCAAATAGGAAAACCTACTATTTGGTAGTAGTCTTGGAAAATCCAACGTCAAGGCTATTAACCTAATTGCAATGACGACTTGTCTATTTTGACTGCTATGTCGTCATTCCAACCGCGGTTAAAAAGAAAACGTCTAGAGTCTACTCCTTATCTTGCTCTAGGAGACGTTGTACATAACCAAAACTACCACCGAAGGTGAAAAAAGCATAGAAGAGAAGAAAAAGGGGTTTACCTTAGTTACCGCTTAAGGCCCATCCCGTGTTCCGTCATGTGCAGATCCCTGTCGAACGTGCGCATGAGCGACCCTCTCTTGTTATCACATCTCACGTCAGCAGAAGAACGCGGATGGGCAGGGGTCCGGCGTGAGGGAGGGTAATTTGTTAGTAGTCTTGGCAAATCCAACGTCAAGGCTATTAACCTAATTGCAATGACGACTTGTCTAATTTGACTGCTATGTCGTCATTCCAACCGCGGTTAAAAAGAAAACGTCTAGAGTCTACTCCTTATCTTGCTCTAGGAGACGTTGTACATTAACCAAAACTACCACCGAAGGTGAAAAAAGCATTAGAAGAGAAGAAAAAGGGGTTTACCTTAGTTACCGCTCAAGGCCCATCCCGTGTTCCGTTATGCGCCGATCCCTGTCGAACGTGCGCATAAGCGACCCTCTCTTGTTATCATTTTTTCACGCGTCGCCATTGTTGAAGTCCACTTTTGTTGTGCTCCTTCAATTCACCCTGTTTTAGGTTCGTTTCGGCTTTTCTGGCCTTCTTTTTGCTAGACAGATGTTACGTGATCTAGGACACACCTAAATGGGCTCCTCAGTGTGTTTAATGGAGACGCGTGTGGAAATAGCTACCGAAGGTACGGGGGCGCTTGGCGTTCCCCGTCTATATGTTTTCATTCTTTCTCTTTTCATATTCTTTTTTCCTGTTAGTCTGGGCATAGTTTAGCTTTTAGCTTCAGTTAGCCTAGCTTGTTTATCATTCAGGAATTGCTATGCCCTTATGAGTTCTCATTTTTTTCATAGCCTAGGTGTACGGTTGGTTCCCAATCTGAGATTTCGTGGTGGCGGTGCTGTTTGTAGTGTTTGTGTCAGCCGCATAACTAGCGTTATTCCCGAGTCCCCCCTTTCGAGCCTTCACTGTGTCTCAAGGGCCTGGGCGCTTAGTGGTTCGTGATACCCAGAGGTACCCCACGGGGGCCTCTCCCTCACTCCACAGGGTTTTTCGCCCCTGACACATTCTCTACTCGCGGCTAGGCCACCCTTTTTCTCGCCAGTTTCGTTACTGGTTTTTTGTGTTCCCTTCCTGTTTTCACCTTCATCCTTTCATAACTTTTGCCCAATCTTGGGGTACCCCACGGGGGCCCCTGTTGTGCCAAACCACCCTACCTGCCACTTCTTCTCATGGGCTTTGCTCTATCTCTGTGGGTTGGGTGGTTCCCAGGGGATGTGCCTCCTCTCCCCTGGTGTGCCTTCCTTGCCTCTCCCTTGACCGGTCGAGTCAGGACATTTTCAAGGAAGACACTGCTCAGCTTGATGGTCACGGTCATCGTCGCTTGGAGATACGGAGTTGACGCTTGTTTGCGGGCCTTTTTTGGTTTTCCTAGGCGCCCCTCTCGCTTGTTCGGCACCGGACCCTCTTGGCAGGTCCCGCAAATTTGCGGAGTGCTCGATTCGGCCCTCTGGGTCGTTTCGGCTCCCCGCAAATTTGCGGTGGTCGCTGGGGGGTCGCGTGGCGATGTGGGAGGTTTGTGTCGGTACGGATCTACCTCCATTGGCCCGCAAATTTGCGGTTATAGTTGGCTTTCACTGTTGACCCTTTTTTGTGTCATATTGTTGCCTATTACTATATTGGCGTCTATACTTTATGGAGTTAGGGCCCTGCATGTGAGGTGTTGAGTGGTGTTTAACACTTTCTCCATCTTTGCAGGTTCTGCTTGTGCTTTTTAGCATCGCCTGCCCTCATCGCCTGCCTCAGTGTTCCCGGTTTCGAGTGAGTACGCCTTCCAGTTTGCATGTGTCTTCTTGTTTACCCATGCTCATTCCCTGGTTTTTATTGGACATTCTCTTCGCTGACTCCGTCACCGTGCTGCTTATGCTGTGTGTTCTTCCATTGCAGGTTGTGATGCCTTGCTTTCGCCAGGGCTGTGGCTCCCCTTGTTTGGAGTGCCACCGGTCTTGCCTCCGCCACTCCCAATGTGTGTCCTCTACGGCCTACCTCCCTGCGCTGTGTGGTCCGTGCATGGACTTGGTGGATGTGGTGGACAATCGCCCTGGTTCCTCTGACGCAGCGGCGGCCTCGGCATCCCTTCAGTCCGTGTGGGCGGTGGTCTCCCACCACATTCGATCTGTGGGCCATCGCTCACCGGCTTTTGTGGATGACCGGATCCGTGTGGCCCTGGGCATCCCTGACCCGTCTGGGGGCCGTTTACCTGGCCCTCTTCCTGCTCGGGCCCTTCTTCCTGGGTCCCGTGGTCGGTCGCCGCATCGTCGGGAGGATCCTCAGCTCCGTCCACGCTCTCGCTCTCCTCGTCGTCCGTCCTCTGCTGCCCCTCCTCGTCCTCCTGCTGACCTTGACTCCGGCCGTCGCCCTCGTCATGGTTCTCGCCCTGCGGCCAGGGTTAGCGTCTCTGCCCCTGTACGCCCTCCCCTGGCCTCTCCGGATCGGGGCTCTACCACTTTCCGCCCGCTTCCCCTGCACATGCGGCGTCCTCTTCATGTGTCCTCCACGCGGGCGGACGTCCATCATGTAGCTGGCCCTCTGCTCCCTCCTCCTACTCTGTCCAGGGGGGAGCGCCAGGTTGTCGTTGCTTCTCCTCCTACTTCTCCTGCTTCTGTGCCTCTTCTTCCTTCGCGGTCTCGTCCCGAGGTGGTGGTTCCTCCCTCCTCCTCCTCGGTGTCGGGCCGCCCTGTTCTGTCAGCCCCGGGGATCCTTGCTTTGTTTCCCCCCGCGGCTCCTTCTGACCTCCTTTCGCCCGGCCAGCCTTCCCACTCCCGTCATCCTACTCTTCTTCCTTCTTCGATCCCTGATCTTCGGCTTCCGGCTCCCCGAGTGGGTACCCCGCCGCTTGACTCGGTAGAGTATAGCGAGGTTTCGGGGTCCCCTTTCTCGGGGGCTGACGTGTCGCTGGAAGAGGGGGAGGATGATGTTTCCCCCTCGGGCGTTAGTGAGCGGGGGCGAGACCCTCTGGGACGCCACGGCGGTCGTCGCTCGCCTTCTTTGGGCCGCGACGCTGCTGTTTCGTGTCATGGGTCTCGCTCTCGCTCACGCTCGCCCCTGCGGGCCGGACAATCTTCGGGGGGTTCGCCTCTCTCGGATCGATTTTCGGCTCTGCAGGGGTGGGTTGTGTCACACTTCGACGCGCGATTGGAGGCGATGCAGGAATCCCTCTTGTCGCGCTTCTTGGCGGTGACACAACCCCAGCGCCTCACCCAACCTGCCCCTGCTTTGGTCCCCCTCCCCTCTGCGGTGGACCACATTCCCTCTCGCCCTGCTTCCCCTCCTGCCCGGTCGTCGGTTAGCACTGCTCCTGCCCTGGCTCAGGTGGTTCCCCCTGCTGTCTCCCATGCGGGGGTCCTCCGTCTGCTAGGGCAGGGTCCGCGCTTGCCCCCCATCCAGAAGGCCAAGGTCCCGTCGAGGACTATGCCTCTCCTCTATGGCTCCTTGGCTGTTTGGAAGGGGGTGCAGGCCTCCCACCCGGGGCGTGCTACCGATTTACCGTCCGGTGAGAGGGCCCTACCTCTGGGCTGGTCGGTGCAGCTTAATGATAAACTGCAGTTTAGGGCGATCAGGGAGGATGGTCAGGTGGCCGACGTGGAGGTTCGGGCTTACCCGACAAGGACTGACCTACAGTACTTTTCGGTTAAGCCCAAGCCCCCGTCTGCTCCTCGTACTAAGCTCTGGTCAGACTTCAGCCGCCAGGACATCCTTCAAGATGTTCAGTCCCTCACTGTTTTGACGGGGCTGTCCTCCTATGGGACGGGTTTGAGCGACGACGGTAAGCCTGGCTTGTCCGTCGTCCTTGATAATCCTCTCCCATTGGAGGCCTGGTTTGCTGAGGCCTTAGAGTTTGCTAACCGTTCCGTCGACAGATCTTCTTCAATCCCTCCCCCAGAGTCGTCACTGCTTTTGCCTCCTCTTGTGTCTGTCGCCGGATTGGATGGCAAGTTCTGGTCCTGGATTAGCGCTCCCAAACTTGAAATTTGTGCTATTGCTAACCCGTTCTTTTCCCACCCAGATAAGTCCTCTGTCGACAGGGATTTTACCTTGCGGCAGAGGGTGGCGAACTTATTTTCTTGTTTTTTAGGTTCCCTCCAGACCTCTGTTCACCACCTGCGACTTATCGAGGCGACTGCACCTGGCGATCTTCGCGAGGGTTTGGACCACGTTAGGCGAATCCACCTTCAGCTCGCGGTGTCTTTGGTTCCCGAGCTGAAGGCGGTTTTGTGCGAGGCTACTCGGCAACGCCAAACGGTAAGGTCCTCGTTCTGCCGGAAGGCCCCTTTGGATATTCGTCAGGGTTTGTTGTACTCTGAATTATATACATCGGGGCTGTTCGCGCAGGATGCTTGGGAACGCTACGCTTCTCTGTCAGCGGACCCTGCTTACGACACGCAAAGACGCGCTGTGTCGCGACCAGGGTCTTCGCAGTCCCGTCCTTCTGCCGGTCCTCCTCGGAGTGCTAGTGCCACTGCTGCTGCCAAGAAAGGGCGCAGGAAAGGGAAGTTGCCGGCTAGAGCGTCGGTTCCGCCTCGCACTTCTGCTCCTGCTCCCTTTCATCCCCGCCGAGAAGGGGCTGGCCAGCCTTCCACTTCCGGCCGCACTTCGACGGGGTCCGACGCTCGACGGACGGGGGATGGGGTGTCCCGCCCTTTTCGACGAGGTGGGGGGGGTAGGGGTGGTCAACGAGGGTCTTATGACCGCAAGGACCGTACCGGGGGACCCTCCACGTCAAAAAATGTGTAGGTTCTCCGGGTCGGTCTCCTCCCTGTTCTCCTTCTCGCCTCGCCGACCGGGTCGCTCACCTCATCTCGGGGGCTCCCACAGGTTGTTTTCGCCCTTGCGCCCTTCGATGGCCGCGAGGGACGTGGGGGCGAAAGATTGCACGGAGGGGTCTAACCTGGAGATGGAAGTCCAGACCCCCACTCAGCTCTTGTCAACGACACCGGCCTGTCTCTTCGGAGGTGGCCGCCGTGATTACCTCCATGCACGAGCAGGGAATCGTCAAGGAGGTGAAAGCCGGTCACCCGGTTTTCCTCTCCCGTGTATTTCTGGTACCAAAGAAGGACTGCGACGCGATGCGACCGGTGGTGGATCTGTCGGCCCTCAACGGGCACATCGTGAACACGCGATTTCGGATGCTGACGGTGCACCAGGTACGACTGGCCCTGCGGCCTCTGTCGTGGGTAGTGTCGCTGGACCTCAAGGATGCGTATTGGCACGTCCCTATACATCCTCGTTTCCAGCGATTCTTGGCCGTTCGGACTTCCGATCGCGTGTTCATGTTCGACAGGCTTCCCTTCGGTCTCAACATCGCGCCGCGGATCTTCTCGAAACTGGTGAAGCAGGCTCTGGATCCTCTCCTCAGGGGCGGCCTCCAGATCCTGTTTTACTTGGACGATTGGTTGATAGTTTCAGACACCCTAGAACACTGCGTTCGCGACACCCTCACCGTAGTTCGACACATCACTCAGTTAGGGTTCAACATCAACATTCCCAAGTCCCGCCTGACCCCGTCGCGTGTCGTGACGTGGGTAGGTCTCGAATGGGATCTGACAAACGCTACGGTTACCCAGAGTCAGCCAAACGCGGTGAAACTTCGCAGGAAGGTTTTCGCCGTGTTGCACTCGGTCTCCCTCACGAGGAGGATCTGGGACTCGTTAGTGGGTTC
>JBAKBP010025112.1:0-33926 GCA_037953745.1 Lithodes maja | reverse complement strand
CATTTCACATCCCCAATGGGCTTCTTCCCTTGTGCGGGCGAAGAAGGGGCCTGACCTTTAGTAAACGGGAGAGGCTTGTGTTTGTAGGTGTTATTAGGTGCAATGCATTTAGTGTGGTTATGTGTGTCATAGGATTTGTTATTATCGAAAACTCTGGTGGGTGGGGTATAGCGCCCCTTCTGCCCTGACTCAGCCCTCTGAGCGGCACCGCAACCACGAATCAATGATAATCTGAAGTCTGCCATCTTGGCAGCCTCCTCTACTGTCTTGGGACATTTTTCCTTAATGTTCAGCGTTAGATCGGTTCCAGTACATTTGTAAAACTGTTCCAGATAGAAAAGTTGCTTAATTTCCTCAGCCGACTCTGCGTGCTCGGACCGAAACCAGTTATTACATGCATCTGTTAAGTCCCGTGCGTGTTCCATAAAACTGACGTCGCTCTTCTTATTCACGCCACGGAACTTCAATCTATAAGTTTCGGGTTGCAGTTCGTAGGCCCGGAGCACAGCCTCCTTCACCAGTCCATACACGACACTCTCGTCCAGTGACAGTGCATCGTAGGCTTTCAACCCCTTACCCACTAGACGTGATGAAACTAATGCTGCCCATTTAACCTCCGGCCAGTCATACTCACGACACTTCTTTTCGAAACGAGCAAAAAACTCAGTCACTGCTGTCTCATCAAATGCGGGTACTAACTTAATTAAATGCGAAAGTGAGTCTGTAACCCGGTGCCCACCACCGAGATGACGCCCCGTGGTCTCTACTCTAGACTTCTCGACATCCATTTCAGCCTGGTACCTGGTTGCATCCTGATTGGCTTGGATTCTAGCAACCTCTATGCGTTCTATACTAGCCTGTTGTATCTGAGTCTCCTGCAGCTTAATCCGTTCTATACTAGCCTGTTGTATCTGAGTCTCCTGCAGCTTAAACTTAGCTAGTTCTAGCTGAAATAACATCTCAGGAGACAGGCCTGGGGGGGGAGAGCACAAAATGGGGGATCCACACCGAGACGTGTTTACGGGTAAGCCAGCTTGCCATTGAGAACCCTCCTGCTGCATCGTGCTAAGACTCGCTGGCTGAGGGCCCAGCTCAGGGGTAGAGTGGAATGGAGGCTTGGAGGGAACCCCCCAAGACCCCACTCCACCCACCGCCCCATCGCCATCACCCAACAAACATGCCACCAAATTCTTCTTGGGCCAACTGTCAGGACAGTCCCGCCCCAAAACCGTGGCTAAACAGCGAAGACCGTAACAATCAATAGCCTGCAGGCGCTGTTCGGTCAAAGGTGTCTGCAAAAATGCCCGGGCATCCCTCTCTCCACTTATAACACTCCCCTCCCTAAATATCTGTTGTACTTGCTGGTCACTAGGCTGTACCGTGTTATCCTCCCCCGTAAATGATGAGTCATTGGACATAGTGCTGGTTATACAATTGCTGTTCATAAAAAAAAAGAAGTGCTTATTACTAATTGCAGTCTCGACTCACAAAATGTTAAAGATGCTTGAATGACTCTACTCTAGACACCCCCAACGAAACAATCTGCAAGTCCACCAATACAATAATGACACAATAAAAATTCCTCCAATATGCAAGAAAATTCTAGCCAGCTCTACTAGGTAGCATAGAATAGTTCTCCAAAAAACATGTGATAGGATACTACTGAATCTTGTGCAAGGTCGCCATTTTGTTACGGCTGGATCGGCAATACATATTCGGGATTCTTGATCGTAGGACAGAAATGGCTTATGTGACAACGACACGCTCGATTCCAGTCCCAAATACTATATGCTCCAGACAACAAAAGCACCAACGCCCTACAGAGTTATCGTCTATGGTAACGAGGTACCTTAACTCGGCGAAAGTGTACAACAGGGGTAGGCTATGAGGCTAAACTCCCTCAGACATTTATAGGTTACGTTATTACTAAAGAAATGCAATACTCAAGAAACTACGTTAATATTAAGCCTCTAATAATGTAGAATAGAAGCAGGCTAAAGGTATGACAGTGAAATGCTAAATGACAAATGTACACGCCTACTTGAAAGCGCGTGCACTAGAATAACTGTCCCCTACTAACATGCACTAGCATGTAGCATACAAGATGTTCATGATCCAGTAGATACCTAATAATACACATGGAAGGAACATAAATAGTAGTCAATTATTATAATAATGAATCTATACTTGGAATAACTAAAAGGTTGCAGGCAACAGTACTGCGCCGGTAGCCTACTACCGCATAGGCTACTTCGCTTCTCTCACTCTGTCTCCCCTCTGAGTCCGTATGCGCCCTACGCAACGGAACTCCGGACACAGCAGCAAAACAACAGTGCAGTTAATTGATACATGAAAGTATTAATAGTGTTGTCTTGTGTGTGAGTAATGTGTATTGTAAAGTGTTATATACATAAACTTAAAGAGAGCTGCAATGCATAGTAAAATAAAGATATATCCCACTCATCATCCCCATGTGTTCTAGCTAGCAGGCCAAGTCACAGGAACAACGAGTCCCAGCACCGAAAGCGAGAACCCAGGAAAAGACTGTAGAGAACACAAGGACAGATAAATTACGTTACTCTACTATACCGGCACTACGAGCGAGCTGTAGTCTCTGGTACTGCACTCGCTCCTGGCTCGGTAGGCAAATCAAGGCTAAGTCCTCGCCCCTCTACAGACAACTCCTGTGCATGGTCGGGCTCTTACACATGGCACTAGTCTAGTCACAAATTGGATGATGAGCTGGGCATATAACTCGTGAACATGTAGAACGTTCACCAACTATCCTCATCAAGAAGATCGCTGTTCACATTAACCCCTTAAATCTAATACATGTAAATATATGCTTGTCCTAAGAGTAATACGAGAGGTGAGTGCTGAAACTCCTTTAGGACCTCAAGGGAAGGTTATGCATTTAAATAGAGAGAAGAATGAAATGAGAGTAATGTCGTCAGAGAGAAAGAGTGCAACCGTGAGAAATTGGGAGAGAGGGCAAGGGATGTTAGAATCTCAAAGGTTCTAGGCAACCTGATCATGGAACACACAGCGAGCCTCCAGGCAATGTGCAGCACGACAACATGGGCAGCCCAGGCAGCATAGGCAGGCGGCAATGGACTACCAACCCCGTCGCACTTAGCTATAAGCGCAGGGCTGCCAACCGGTCCATACGTCTGGCAACCACCCCCCCGGCAGCGCGGCGCATCGCCACCCTCTCGCTCTGAAGTCCAACTCACTCTCTCTCTCCGAACTCCCATTGTCTTATCTATCAACTTCTCCATTGATACCACACACCAAATGGAAGGTCTCGACATGGCTCAAAACAAAACCCACCACTGGTTAGCACATGACGAGACCTTTGCAGAGATACAAAGAACACAGTTATACGTTGTCACACTCAACACAAGCAGCCAGCACGGCACAGCGGCAAAGCGGCACCGCACCGCGGCGGTACAGTGGAGTACCAAGGAGTACAATCAGGTTAAGTTGCCACGCACTGGGTGCGTCACAACACCTTAACCCTCCTGGCCCGGTTGTCATTTTAAAATGACACCACGAATTAAGGGCAGGTGCCCGGTTATCATTTTAAAATCTGTAAGCTTGAAAGCCTATTCAGCTTGATCTGAACGCTGTGTGTCCGACGCATGTAAACAAAGCCGATCGTTACGTCACCGCACCTCCGAAAACAAGAAACAGAAGACTCGTTTGTTATTGTATGTCTGTATGTCGTTGTTTCAGTAGTGAAAAGATCGTCATATTGCTAACATCGCCTGCAAGTGCTCTCCACTGAAATCGTCATCACAACTGAACCAGTTGACATAGAGAGCTCTACTCAACGCCAGTCTACAGATTGGAAACCGCACTACATTTATAGATGCGAGGGAAATTTCTAGCAGTTAAACTAAACAAAAATACGGTAGCCTAGGCCTAGACGTTTTCGGCCAGATCGCCCGGGTAGCCCACACTGTCATTTTGAGAGCCTGCCCGGGCCAGGAGGGTTAAGATGTTTCGGCCATGTAGAATGTATGGGAAGTGAGAGAATGACTAAGAGAGTATACGAGAGTGAGGTGGAAGGACAGAGAGGGAGATGTAAACCGAATGAGAGGTGGAATAATGGAGTGAAGGAGTGAAGAAGTATATGAGGGGGCAGAGGTGCATGGGGCCGTTTTGTTCATGGCCACCCCTTCAGGGAACACATCGTCCGGCAATAGATAAATAAATAGATAAATCTAAATAAATCTAAATAATTTAATCTCTAGTCTGATTTCAAATAAGAGAGCAAATGATCCCTAAAAGTGTGTACAGCATTGTTGACCATGACAATTTTCGGATACAAGTTATTGTGTGATAACCCACTGATACAAGAGTTGAAGTTTACTGGATCTCTCTCTCTCTCTCTCTTTCTCTGTTTCTCTGTCTCTTTTCTACAAGAGGAAGCAAGTTAAAATTAATAGGTAAGAAAGCAAACCAGGATACAACAAAATCAATCTTCACTCACAGTATAATTAGTGAGTGTAATAAGTTCCCAAATAAAGTAATAGATAGTGTCTCAATATATGCATATTACAACAAAGTCAAGACTCATACCAAAGAAAAATGGGGATGGAGTAGTTAACAACCAATGATAGAACGATGATGTGGTAGTAATGCTGGGTTCACACATTCACGTATATGCTCCCGTATGCTCCCGTACGAAGGTTTATTGGTAGTTGGCAACCGAATACGTAAAACGTAAGGGCTTAGTACGCAAAACTTAAATGAAATTGTGTCTAGTCGTGGGGGTTGGTACGCATGGCGGGTGTAGCCACGCTGGTCTTGTAGGTGGTTGGTGCGGCCAAGGTCGCCCGGTATCCTTTGGATTTCGAATCGGATACGGGGCTCGTGCTCACGTATGTAAAAAGTTGGGAATGCATACGTTTTACCTGTCTAGCTGCTACGTATTACGGGTGCAGCCACGTAAAACATAGCAGCTAGACAGGTAAAACGTAAGTTTCTTCCGCCAATCGTACAATGTTCACGTAAAACGTGAAAGTGAAAGTAAGTCCGGCCGCATCTGGCAACACCGCCACACTACGTGTTGGCGGGAAGACGCGGCAACGGTGTACGGGGGGGTATATAAGCAGCAGCGGGGGACACTCCCGTCATACCTCTCACCACACCGGAGCAGCAAACTACAACCCTGCCACCAGCTTGCCACCCTCTTCACCCTGCCCCCCTGCCCTGCTTGCCACCCTTTGCACCCTGCCCTGCCCTGCTTGTCACCCTCTGCACCCTGCCCTGCCCTGTACCATGCAAAAGAAAGGAGTGAAGAAGGTCAGGAAGGCTTCCCCTGCCACCTCGACGTCTGGAGACACATCACCTGGTGACCCCTCTCAGCCCGGCCACTCCAACTATGACCCCTCTCAGCCTGGCCCCTCCAACTCTGACCCCTCTCAGCCTGGCCCCTCGACGCCTGAAGGTGAAATTGTTCTCGACCTCGGCCCCGATAGTGGAGAGGTTGAAGTGGATGATGAGAGTGACGAGGAAGAAGAGGATGAAGAAGTAGAACCTGCACTTCCCAACAGCCAGACTCCACCAAAGAAACGCCGCAGGAAGAAGACGAATGTGATACTGACGGAGGAGACGGAGAGGATGCTGGCTGATTGGATTGAGCTGGATGCGCCTTTCATTATTGACAAGGGGGACCCCCGGCACAAGAATAAGGAACATGTAGATTCTGTATGGGCGGAGAAGGCTGCGCCAGGTGCCAGGTATGAGTTGGTGGGTGTGTGGGTCCTCTTGATCTACCTCTGATTGTGGTGGGCATCGGCCTCGTAGGATGTTGTGCAGAATGCATGAGGCCAACACAACAACCTCTACACGTTCAGGTTTTAGAGATATTGCAGTGTGGAAAACACGGAAGCGGTTGGCAAGAATGCCAAAGGCGTTCTCTACCGTCCGGCGGGCCCTGCTGATTCTGTAGTTGTAGATTCGTTCCTGCTTCGTGAGGGATCGTAGGGGGTAGGGCTTCATCATGTAGGCGCGTAGAGGGAATGCATCATCACCTACTAAGAAGTATTCAGTGGGTGGTCCAGTGGGATCGGTAGAGATGACCTCGGCGGTTGGCAGATTTGCGTCCTGTTTTTCAAGCAAGTTACACAGACTGGTGTGTGCAAAGCCACCACCATCAGACTCTGACCCTATGGCACCAACGTCGACGTATATGAACTTGTAGTTGGAGTCAACAATTGCCATCAGGACAATGGAAAAAAACTTCTTGTAGTTGAAGTAATATGTGCCACCAAAGTTTGGGTTTCGGATCTGTATGTGTTTGCCATCAATGGCTCCTACACAATGCGGCAGATTCCATCGTTCCTCATAGCCGCTGGCAACCTCCTTCCATGCAGCCGGCGATTGTGGCGTCTTGATCTCCTGATCTCCGTAGACAGAAATGATGGCCTGGCAGGTGTCGGGAACAATTTGGCTGATGGTGTTGTGGGCAACACGAAAGTTGTATTGCAGGCTCTTATAGGAATCACCCGTAGCGAGGAAACGTAGGGTGATGGCCACCCGCAGACCAGGAGGAATGGGGTTACGCCAGAATGTAGGTTTCTTCTGAATGAGGGGTGTGACACGTTCAACTATCTCATCAAATAGTTGTTTGTCTACCCGGGTGAAGTTTTTGTAGAGTTGTGGGACATTCGGTGGCCAACTCTTTCATCAGCTTATCATAATGGCCATGTTCAGGCCTACGTTGTAGATATGGCCACATCCACACTGTCCTCTTGCTCCTTTCATTCTTCTTCTCTTCTTCTTCTTCATGGATGTTGTTTGCTATTGCAAGCAGTTCCAACATTTCTATGTAGGAAATGATCCATTGCATTTTTTTTTTTTTTTTTTTTTTTTTTTTTTTTTTTTTTTCTATATTCCAACTACTCCCTCTCGGGCATAGGCTGAGAGCCTGTAAATTCCACCGCTCAACACGGTGAAGCCCGTGAGGTCTTGTTCCAGCCTGGGGAGTGAGACATGTGAAGCATCCATCATGGCTCAAAGCAGCTCCATCTCTGAAGCGGCTGGATGCTTCGCTCAAGTGCTTCACCGTCTCACCCTCCAGACTCAGACCCTCACTCTCAGAACGCCACCTATTGAGAAGTGAACTCACTAGGCATTGTCCCCCTGTAACATATTTTGAATATGGGAATATTCATACAGTGTTATTTAATCAGGGAACAATGAGGGTATTTTTTTGGCATTTCGGTGGGCTTTGTGGTAATGCACTGATACTAGGTACAGCACAAATTCAATCCCAATAATATCTTCCCATTGACATATCGGGATTTGAACCCGGGTCCATTGGATTACCAATCCAGTGGCATGACCACTCCACCACACCTCCCCTTGAAGCATGAGCTGGGTGTTGTGCCTGTTCTCCGGTTTGATTAGGGAGTTCACCATCTTGAACTCCTCCAGGATGTATTCCGTGATGTTCTTCATGGTGCCGGAGTCAGGAGTGGGAATGGGAACGTTGTGGCCAGCCATGCCCTTTTCTAGTTCCCAGATTCCAACCAAGACATACGTGGTTGACAAAGACTGTCTTTGTATGTGTTTGGACAAACGGGGTGTGCCTACGATTGTCCGGACACGGTCCACGTAATGCCTACAAACTCACAAGACGTACGGCCTCAGCTACGTAGGTATTGTGGGGGCGTGGCCATGGGCGTGGCCTGTGTTCCGCAAATCGGGCAGCCCAGGCGGACTAACGGGGACATGCTTACACAAGTCGCAAGCACGTACGTAGCTCCATACGACTACATTACGTCTGACGTAACACTGGCCCCGTTACGGTACGTATGTCGGGTAGTGCAATAGTCTTCCTCTATACGGGCGTACACGGCCGGACTACGCCCGTCATTACACAAAATTGGCGATCACGCCTGACGGGAGCATACGGGAGCGATATACGTGAATGTGTGAACCCAGCATAACGAACACTGCTTCCAATTGAAGAGAGCTAACGGAGGAAAATCTCTCTCTCTCTCTCTCTCTAATATATATATATATATATATATATATATATATATATATATATATATATATATATATATATATTATATACATTATATATATATATATATATATATATATATATATATATATATACAGTATATATTGTTATGTATTGCCTTAATTAAACTAATTGCTGGTGGGAGAGAGTTAACTAATTATTAGTGGGTATATGTGACTATTTATTTGTACATAGGAAGGCCTTTAGGAAGTAAGATAACTTTGGGGAACATATTTGTGTCCAGAGGGTACTGTACTAGCCAGACATCTTTTGCCCCAGGTCATGAAAGTAGGCAGATTTTTGCGCCAAGCGAGCTCCTTCCCCCCTCACCTGCTTGTGTGTGCGTCTCTCTGGCAGACGTATGATTAACCTTTATATAATTCGTGATTTAGTGTTCTTACTCTTCATTTATATATTTTAATTAATGAAGTATTCTATATTATTATTAGTTGAGTTAATTTGTTTGATTGTAGTGAGAGTAGTTGTATTTCAGTCCTGTACGATAACTTTACTGACCAAGGACGCGATAGAAAGTAGGATTTGAGGAAAGTCAGTTCAGTTCACCTCTCGCCTCTGCTTCGCCAAGACCTCATCATGGGTCACCCTGAGTTTGTGTCCTGCCTTGTATAACTATCTCTCTATAGATAAGTATTATTATATATGTATAGTAATAGGGTTTCGCTGGAGGATAATGTTAACCTTGCAGTCTAGTTTTGGGTGGTTAACTTCCATTCTTATAGTACTACGGTGATAACAGTTGTGTTGCCTTTTAATTGGAGTTAATAATTTATTCATGGTGTTGTGGGCTTGAACCCTAGTCCGTAACAATGTATATATATATATATATATATATATATATATATATATATATATATATATATATATATAGTAAACAGTACATCAGCTGATGACCTACGGCACCTCAGCTTCCATAGCTTGTGACTGTTAGAAGTTTTGCACTAAGTTGTTTGTTCTACTGTTACTGCTGCAGATTCTCGTACAAAGATTGTGTAGTAGATAGGAATTATTTTGAAATACAAAATAGATTTCTGAATAATTAACAGAATTTAAATTGAATGAATTACATTCGTGGTCCCATATTATTGTTGAATTTTTACATGTATGTTTTCTATTAATAGGTATCTTTGGTTTTTCTGATGATGGCTGCAAGACGTTAGCCGAAAATTTGAAAAATAAATAAATAAGATTTTTCCAAGCGTCCTTTTCCTCCTTACCCTTCTACTAATTATATATATATATATATATATATGTATATATATATATATATATATATATATATATATATATATATATACTCTTTCTATATATATATATATATATATATATATACCGGTATATATATATATATATATATATATATAAACAGTATATACTGTATATATATATATATATATATATATATATATATATATATATATATTGTGGTAAACTATCAATGGAAGTTAAATATCTATAAGCTATAATCCAAATAAAATAAATCTAAATCGAATTACTCCATATCTAAATTAACCCTTGTCTAGCAGGCCCTCTGTGGCCGTTTTGGGCCTTTTCAGGCCATTCTGACAGCTATATCAACCATCAGTATGAAAGGAACTGTATTGCGTCGAAAACTAGGTGGAAATCGCTACACAATGACGTAAGATACAGCTACGTAGCACTCGTGGAGCACTGACAGTGTTACCTCGAAGATGGAAGTTTAGCAGATTTTGCTACCTTGCTCACTTTTAGCGAACTATTGGTTACACTGTGATCCTCTCGCGCGGTGGGGGAACTGGAGTTAGTGTGGGCCGGGAGGCCACAGATATCGGACGTATGGATCATTACTATCCCACTCATTTTCACTCGATTTTCACCCTTTTTTCACCCGTTTTTTGCCTGTTTTTTCAACTCGACTTAAGTCGTGAGCCGCTCTTTAAGGGTTAAATTGGATCTGAAACAAGCTAATTTTATCCAAAGGTCTCACATAATAAATGATATATAGGGTAAGGTTATAAGGGTTAATATTATTCCAGGAATTAACTCACCAATAGTTCCATGTGGCAATGAGGCAAAGGAGAACGTGTTACCCAATATGGCGGACAATGGGGAAGCAAGACACCGCCCGGCCCTGAGGCTCGAGTCAAGTGAAAGGGAACAATGATTATATGGGAATGGACATGAATACTATGCTTATCTGTCAGTCAGTCATGGCGTCGATGAGAGCGTTGTGATGGTGTAGCTGTATTTATTGCTGTCAGTGTATTGTGATTTGAGGAACAAAAGCTCGATCAACTGAGGGCGAAAATTAGATGTTAACTGGTCGGTGTTAGTGGAGGCTCTGAGCTGTCTTCCTCAGAGGCACACCTTGCTGCCTTGGCAAACGCCAGGAGCCCAAATTATCGTACCGCATCTAGGTTGCTCGATACGATAAATTATATTAATATATACGATAAATTCAGATATAATACATAAGACCATGTCTTATAATATACGATCTACATCTACTCGTCCTACGGCGTGCAGCGGGAACGACCGTTACATCACAGAGACATACGGGATCACAAAAGAGTTATAGCCTATCGTATTTACACGATATATATATATATATATATATATATATATATATACTATATATACAGTATATATATATACAGTATAATATTATATATATATATATATATATATATATATATTGTTACGTATCTTGATCCTCAAGTGGTTAATTTGATGAATCTAGATAGCACAGAGATATATATTAAGGTATCAGTCAGCTGAAGGCAAAACAAAAGTAAAATCTAATAAATAATTTCCTGTTGTTGCTTCCTTTCCTTTTGGATCTTAGGACCTAGTATCCTTTATTTACTGATACTCTTTAATTATGAAAAATACTGAAACTAATTAAAGTCATGTAGTATTTATAAAGAATTATTATTTAACCAAAGCTTAGTAGGCTATGGTTATGAACCGAAGAAGTTATATCTAAAGAAGGACTATTAATTCTATAAAAAGTCTTGAAAGATAAATATTAAAGTAAGAATATTTCTGTCTCTTACCCTTTTTGAAATGAATAGATAGTTTTCTTAGATGTCCTTTTATTTATATTTAATGTAATTATTCTTGGTTCTTGTCTTACGCTAACAGTATTATATTATTATTATCATCAGGATTAATATCAAAGTCACATAAAAAGTTAGATATATATTTAATAATTAGTTAAATTTATTTCTTAACCACGTAACAATGAGGTTTAATTAGGAGTAAATTAAGTTACAGGATCGTTTCATAGATTCGATTCAGGTCTCACTCAAATATGAAAAGCAAAATATAATATTTTGAAGCAAAAGAATTTTCTTCAGCTTAGGAAATCACTAGAAGTAATATTAACACAGCCATGTTAGTCTAAGGCGATATTACTAATACGAGACAATAGCATCACCGTACTAAGCACCGTTAAGCAATGTAAGCTTAATTCAAAGAAAATGAAAGAACTCTTAAGTATTAATATAAAACAATAGTATTACTTTCATCATAACCCAATTACTTAAAGAGTTGCTTTAGTCCACAAGTTAGTCAACTAAAATAGTTAAGCACATAATAGTAGCGTCAACGTTAATTCCCAATCAAATAGTTAAGCACATAATAGTAGCGTTAACGTCAATTCGCAATCAAATAGTTAAGTACACAATAATAGTAGCGTCAACGTTAATTCCCAATCACATATCTCACTAACCAACATAACATAAGTGTTTACACCGAACACACTTAACACACATTTATATAATCTGACCGACAGTCACAAACCCATTATAATACTTCACCCCGTCTTCTCCAGCTGCAAGTTCACCTTCCCCAACTCCAAATGAGACTGATTTGAATGCCCACAACTCGGGTCTTATATACTAAACAATGATGGTGTAGGAACGAATCAGGAGGCGGGGGGGGGGGGGGGGGGGGGGGGGGGGGGGGGGCTCCAATCATAGCTCCTCGAGTCGCATAACAGGTGCCTGGTCCATTCACAGCTCCTGGCGTCGATCATACGTCATAGCGTCGGTCATCAAGTAGTTTGCAGGGTCCCCTATGACACACGCAGGTGTGAAGGCTTGTTTGCTGGTATGCAGGCTAGCTTGGGTAGTTTGGCTCCTTCAACTCTAATTCTAACTCTTAAATTAACATACAGGGCTCCGTATGTCAGAATATATATATATTACTACAGGTGAAGGTCTACATGCAATATACTTTTATTTCTAACTTTCTATAAATTCCTTCAGGCGGTTTCCAAGATCTGCAAGGCTATTCACTTCCAACTGTCTTCATGTACGGTAATTACCGGAGGGTGGGGAGAGAGCCTTCTTCTTTGCTATCCTCTCCTTACACTTTCCCTTATGCCCCCTTCACACATACAGGACTCGGGCGCCGAATGCAGCAGAGTAGCTAGTCTTGGCGTTTTTGTCCCCCGACTTTTGGAGCTGGCTCGGTATGCCGCATCCAAAGGACTTCACCAGACTACAGCCGCTTAGAGCCGACAGTTGTCGTCTTGACTCCGGAGAAGTCTGAGACTCGAACCGAAAAAAAAAATAACGGTCATTTTTACATGCCGACTTCACCCGCATCTATAAGACTTCAGCCGACGACTCCAGAATACAGACGATCCACTTCAGAGTCGAACCGCATACACCCGCATAAAGCCGACACACACAAGTTGTGTGGCCTGCGGATGTATATAAAGGGCGGTCTACCAGGGCTGAACATCATTACAGTCGACTCCACCGTTGCGTCAATAGGTACGGTGACACTCTACCGTACAACATGGCTGCGCACGTATTTATTACACCCTCCCAGCGCCAAAATATCGACATATACCTGGCGACCATGTCCATGATTTAACTCTCCAGGTTGATCTGTTGGCTCTGAAAATAGCCATTAAACAACGAAGGAGGAAGAGGAGGTCAGTGTGGACGCGGAACTGGCTCCTGCGGCGGCCAATGTATGGCCACTACGAGAATATCATGCACGAGTTCATGCGCGAAGACCACCGCAGCTTCAGAAACTTCACCAGGTTGGACGTGGACATGTTCTGGGAAATGGTGGAGAAGATAACACCCAGGATAGAGAGACAGGACACCTTCTGGCGGAAATCCCTGAGCCCTGCCCTTCGTCTCGCCATTACCCTGCGCTACCTGGCGACTGGTGACTCATATCAAACACTCTCCTATGATTTCCGCGTCGCCCATAACACCATTTCACTGCTGGTTCCTGACACCTGTGAGGCCATCTACCAAGAATACCACCCTCTCATTCTGCCATGCCCCAAGACCCCGGAAGATTGGAAGAAATGTGCTGACCTCTTCGAAGAACGCTGGCAGTTTCCACACGCCGTTGGTGCTATTGATGGTAAGCACATAGCCATTCGCTGCCCTGCCAATGCTGGGTCCCTTTACTATAACTACAAGGGATTCCACTCTATTGTGCTTATGGCAGTTGTGGATGCTGACTACAAGTTCCTGTACTGCGATGTGGGAGCCACTGGTTCGGGGTCTGACGGTGGTGTCTTTGCACAGACACCTATCAGGGCCGGCCTGGAGAACAACACCCTGGGACTTCCGCCTCCTCAACCCCTACACACTGGTGCCAGGCCTGTGCCCTACTTCCTGTTAGCTGACGACGCATTCCCCATGCGACCCTGGCTACTGAAACCATTCCCACATCGCTCAACGGACATGGGTCAGATGATCTTCTCCTACCGGTTGTCCAGGGCTCGACGGGTGGTGGAGAATGCCTTTGGCATCTTGGCTAACAGGTAAATATATTCTAATTTTGGTGGGGTTAATGCCATTAATAAGGCTATACACTTGCATTGCTAACTAATTCTCTTTGCAGAGGCAGGTATTTGATAATAACCATGTTTTGTGTCTCCCTATTCTACAGGTTCAGATGTTTGCTCACCACCATTCCCCTACAACCCAAGAGAGTGGAGTCTGTGGTGCTGGCATGCTGTTGCCTACACAACCTCATCCGTCGACGTTTCCCCAGTCACCACGTTGGCTTCCTTGACAGGGAGAACCCACGCACCCACAGGGTGACGCCAGGGTCTTGGAGGGATGGTGACCAGTTGGAGCCGCTCATGCCACTGACCGGAAACCAGGCTACTAATTACGCAAAGGAGTTGCGTCGCTACATGGCAGACTACTTCACATCAACCCGGGGCAGTGTGAGCTGGCAGGATAGCCGGTTCAGTGACTCATGAAGGTACGATGATTGGGTATTATAATTTTATATTAACTGACCTAATTTGCAGCTTTTTCTAATTAAATCATACGTGCCATTGTCCATATCATTTGCATATTTGTTATGTTCATATGTTTCTTATTAATAATTATTACTTTCATTTTCACTTCTCTTCAGTCATTTGCTTTGGCATTTTATTTCATTATTCAGTATTTCCATGACATTCAGTAACTTATTATGTCACTGTAATGCATCATTTATATTTTATTATTATATATTCATATTTATACGTATCAGGCCATTACTTTCTTGCCTTGTTATTGTCGTCGCTGCCATTTGTATATGATGAGTGTATATTACTTTTAGAAAACCTATATTTTATTCATCTATATTTTAAACATCTATTATATTCATCTATATTTTATTTAGTAGTAACTTCTGTGAATGAATGTCAAGTCGTAAATATTTTCCTGCCAGGTTATTTAAGGACATATTGTTTGGTATTATTACTGGAGACTATTTTCAGCAAAGATAAGTATTATTTATTGTTTCATAACATATTACTGTCATATGGGATTGGAATTCTAAACACAATATTCACAACAGATTTTTATTTTAATGTTTACATGGTAATGAAATTGTCTACTGCCCCTCGTGCTGCGGTGTGTGTAGTGTTGTGTTTGTGGAGTCCAGGTTGAGACTCACATCAAAGAGTTGCCTCTGAAAACTTCTCCCTGGTGTGGCGGGCACCGCGAGGTGTGTCCCATATGTGGGGGTGGAGCTGCCCCACAAGGATGGCATAAACTGTGGGGCCGGTCCAAGAGGTTGGCCCAGGTGTGGAGTCAGCTGTGGCACACGTTGTTGGTACACCTGTGGCGCAAGTTGCAGGCTGACGGAGGGTTGTGGAGGTTGGACGGGGGGTGGTGCCGCACTCGCTGGGGTTGCAGTTGCCCCCGAAGCCCGTTGCCGCGCCATCTGGTCCACCTGCAGCACGTAGGTTGTGATTTCCTGCTGAGCCGTGTTGCAGTCTTCGGCAGACCACTCATTCATTACTTCCGCAATGTAGGCAACGAACGCGGAAACATGAGGCTTGAGGCGTCCACCTCCTTTCTTCACGCTTTCCCGGAGTTCAGTGACGTCCTTGCGGAAGGCGGTCACCGTCTGCTGTATCTATAAAGAGAGATGTCCAAAAAGTTGATTATTATCAGACAGTGTCAGGATAATTATGCAATGCACACTCATAAATAACATAAATCTCCATCTGCATTCCAGATTTCTGTAAGATATGTATTAGAAATATTACATAATAGGTACATGTAAATACAATATGTTTAGTTTACATCATTAATGAAGTTAGTAGCGCATGTCAATATTTGCCTTACCGTGTCAGTAGGAGTGGCGCGTTCGCAGTCCAGAGAACCTCTTCACATTATATAACTTGTCTTACCTTTCCACAGCTTACATTCATTTGTTTGCATATGCACATTTCTATAATCTTTCTCACCTCTTCTATTTCAGCGGAGTTGGTTGAAGTCTTCTGCCGCTTGGTGCCTGTTGTTGTGCTGTGCCGGGAGGCCCCAGACGCAGAGTCCTCGTCCTCTGTCCTGGCCGCGAGTACAGGGTCGTCCAGGTCAGGCGCATCATCGGTGGCGTCGGATGTGGCATGCTGTGGGAACTGTTGGTTGGGGTGAAAGCAAGAAGATTATTTTATAATGGTATGTTGTGATGCGGCCTGGTATATGAACTGTGTTATCGGAGGAAAGCAGATATATATTTTTTACTGTAATGTGGTGAGTCGGGATGTGTTTACTGTAATGAATGGCATTTGGGGGTAGGAGTTTGGTGTTGTAATGAGGTTAATAAATAATTATTAATTAAAATAAAAAATCTATGGAGATTGTTTCATTGAAACCACAAAACATGCATAACATGACAGCAAAATCTAACATAAAAACTGTCTTAAGGGAATAATTGGAAATGATTAAATAAGTATTGCTGAATTTGAATAACATATATAATAAACACTCACGTCACCGGTGCTACGAGGCTTGTTCCGCACAATGTGACCCCTGAAAAAACTGCCCTGTTCAAGGATCCACTGATCACGGTCGCTGTGCCGCATTTCTGCCCCAGCACCACTTTTCCTTGCAGTTAGTTTCCCAAACCTGGAGCGGATGTTGTCGCACCAGGTCCTCAGCTGAGCACCTGTTTGCAAGACAAAATCACATATAATAGAAACGTATATATCACACAACAATGTCTATATATCACCCAATATAACATGTATTTACCCAGGTAAACAGTGTCACTATCCATCACAACACAGAAAACTTTGTAGTAACACAGATAAACAACGTTAATATTCATAATATAACATTTCACGTATCAATATGGAGAAACTAACCTTTAATTGGAGGGGTCAGAGTCTTGGCCTTCTTCTCAAACAGGCGCCACTTCCGGTCAGAGTCCTTGAATTCTCGGGCCTGCTTGTCGTACATGAATGTATGTACCCGCAGCCACTCCATCACGGCGACCTCGTCCTCGGGGCGCAACACTACCCTTGTTATTGTTCGTTTCGACTTGATGCCGTAGATGATAGCATCAGGGGAGGCCTCGTCACCCGTCTCGATGTCGATCTCCTGGGTGTCCTGGGTGTCCTGGGTGTCATGGGTGTCCTGGGTGTCCTGGCTGCTCCCTGGCGGTAGCATGCTGGTTTGGGCAGGGGCTGGTGGCGGTGGTTGCCGCTTGGCAGCGGGGGGGGTTTGGCGTGGAGGCTGGCTGTCTTGTATTACATCCATGCTCTCTTCTTCACTCATCTGGGTCTCGTCTCCAAAGATGTCTTCCAATCGGTTGTCGTCTGCTTGCCTCTCGATCTTCTGTGGACTCTGCGACTTCCTGGTCTTTGGTGTTCGACTGGGTCCAGGCATGGTGTACAGGCGGTATAGGTGAGCGTAGAGGTCAGGGTAGAGGCGAGGCGAGGGAGAGGGTGGTAGGTGTGCGTCGTTGGTGCTCTCATCGAAGACTGTTGGGGAGTGCGCTGCCTGGGGCCTATATATAGGGGCCGTGTTGCCGTTCTGTTGGGAAAAATGTCTAGTATTTCTTGTTGGCTTGATGCGGCTGTTTTCGGTTCGACTTTTGTGTTGTCGGTTGGAGTTTTCTGTTGTCGGTTACTTGTCTGGTCAAGTTGGCTCGACTCTTCTGCCATATTGGGTTCCGGGTGTTGTCATACGTCTGCACTCCTGTCAATGTGGTTGGAGTCTGCTGTATGCGGCTGCATGCGGCTGAATTCCGCTATTGTCTGTTGTACTCGTATGACTCATATTTTTGCATAATTTTTAATAATTTTATGCAAATATATGCAAATTTATGCACACGACTTCAGCAGACTTTTGCGGCTGTACTCGTGTCTGGCGGCTGTACTCTGGTGTATGCGGCAGTAGTCTTTATGCTACACATGAAACACAATTCGATACGCTATACACAAGGACTACAGCCGCATACAGAAGACTTGGTATGACTAGCGCCGACTAGAGCAGACTACTCCCCGCATCCACCAGACAAATTTCAAGTCTGGCCCAAATTTCAAAACTGACAAACATTTTCTTCGCGGGCCGCGACTTGACACGCATTGCCAGGACTTCACCAGACTACAGACGACTACAGCCGCATGGTTAGGACTAGGTGCCGACTGGGTGCCGCATGCAGCAGAGTAGCTACTCGGCTGCATTCGGCGCCCGAGTCCTGTATGTGTGAAGGGGGCATTACTCTCGGGTTAGCTATCTCTACTAGAATTAAGTCCTGACCACCTTGCTAGTGGTCTTTCTTTTAGTTAATAAGGAAATCTCATTTTTAAGGTAATTAATTATATGTGCACAAATTGTTAGTTAAGCTTTAAGTGGGGTTTCTTTCTAATACAAACGTGTTGATTATTATGGATGTACACTTGGTTACATAATACTGAAAAAAGGACTTAGTGAAGTGATGGTGACCTCACTATCAATGACTCCACATGCCCAGGCTCACTATCATATCGCCTTACTCCATGGAGGAGGTCACCAGAGGTCATGGAAGCCTGTGCTGATATACAGTGTAACAGTTTATGTTTGGGTCAGGTTGACCAAACCCTTTTAAAAAAGCAGTTACATGTTTATAAGAGCTTGTGCACCTGTAGGCTATTACAGTACTTCCTTATTACCCTAGGCTACTATACATGCATGCAGTTGTAGCATTTGATATATATTTATACATTGATAGGCTATAGCTAATCTGGATTTGTGAGTTCTACTAATAAGGAGGTATAAGTATTGTATATATAACTACAATCAAATACTAAGGCAATTTACAAAATAGGTACAGAACAACACTTTTATGAATACAAATTTAGATATAGGTTCACACAATTATGGTAAGAATATTACACAAAACATAAAGGTACACAATTCGCAATTAGACATGTAGAATGTAGTACGACTTTATAATTTTGAGTTAGTGGTATAATACATATGTGCTCTATATACGTGGTCTAAATACAAAGGGAACACATACGTGAGTTATTTATGTAACTATTTTCTGATGCAGGTTCTTAGATCAAATGAAACTTCTGTTTTCTATAAGTTGAACTAAATAGGTTAAATTTATACAATTGGACCTGGTGCATTAGGTTGTTTTATATTAAATTACATAAGTTGAATTTAGACAAGTCAGTCTTTCTTATTGTCACAAAGTCACGTTTTTAGTATTCGTTCGACTATAGATATATTCACATTATAATATGAGTTGAATAATTATTTTCTGGAAAATCACTAATCAAAAAGTGTACGAATTGGCTGTTGGATGTCTTCGAAACTAATGTTCTGCTATTTAGTATCGCTGATTACGTTGATGCGGGAGTGTCCTACCGTAAGTTTCAGGATATTATAAATAGGGAAATAACAAGGATAACATATGTATTTTGTTTTCCTGAAGGGTATTACACTGTTTATCTAGAAGACTCTAACATTTAGAGAAACACTACTACAATTTTATTTAGCGATTTCCTTGGTGTCAGAGGGGGACATAGTGGACATTCAGGAGTTTGACATGCAGAACTCTGGTTAAGACACCCGTCTGTCTTGGGCGTCTGGTTAGGTCCTTGCGGTAAAACTTGTAGATGCTTTCTTCTCTTCGTGGATGCTAGGTCTAGGACCACTAACTGTGCAAGGTTTCGTACCACATGCAAGTGAAAGGCTAGAAGTGAGTCTCTGCTTAAGCAGCTCCAGTCGATGACCTAGAAAGTGAGCATCGAGCCTCACTGTTATGGCAGCTTGCTCTTCAGTCTTGGGATCTGACTTGCTAGTATCGAACCTAGCAGGCTGATCAGAGCACTTGGTCTTTAGACCTGAAAAGCTAGTCTCATATTTAGCAAGGTTACCATCACACATGGTAGTACCAGTCTTGAGACCTGATTTACTAGTATCGAACCTAGTTTTCCCAGTTTCATACCTAGGTGTGTTCCAGTCTTCAGATCTGGAGGTGTTAGTATCGAACCTAGCCGAATAGCTTCACCCAGGTTTACTGACATAGTCTGTCCTAGCTCTGCATATGCTGGTTTTCATTCGGCACGATCTATAAGGGCACAATCTCGAGTTGTTATTCTCCTGGCAGCTTCCGGCAGCATTGTCGTTTAAAGTATGGCCGAGTGGGGGAATCTGCGCGTGTGAAGGGCGACCAGGTACTCTCTCCCTGTGCTTAATGGATCCTTGTGGCGTGGTGCTAGTGATGGTCTGCACGGCTGCAATTCTTATTGTGAGCATAACATATATATATATATATATATAATATATATATATAATTATATATACTATATATATATATATATATATATATATATATATATATATATATATATACAGTATATATATATATATATATATATATATATATATATATATATATATATATATATATATATATATATATATATATAGAGAGAGAGAGAGAGAGAGAGAGAGATTGATTTTGATTTTGCCCCGAGGGGCGAGTTTATTGAGCAGTGCCCCCCATCCTGTGAGGGGACAACCACTGGTAAGGCGATACATATTGCTCAAGGAGTCATTATTCCACTGAAACAACAGCATCGTCGTCTGGTTACATTCATATTTGTGTTTATAAATTAGGTAGGCATTATTCAGATATGTTATCATAGTTTCCTCATTTAATTGCCACATGGTCTGTATATACGTATCTCATGGAAAAAATAAAAAATAAATAAGGAAGCTTGTAGTGAATGAATTATTAATTGACAGGTTGTAAATAATAGCACTACAAAACCAGTGCAATCATATGAGGAGACTGTTCATAGTTTTCATTACATCAATGGATATTGAGATCATAGTTAGCTGAATACAATTATTACATACATGATGTGACTAATATTTCCAACTACATAAATTATTATGCAATAATAGTACCACTAATATAATACAATCATATGAGGGACACTTCACATTCTTCATTACATCAACGGTTATTGAGGTCATAGTTAGCTGAATACAACAGTTATATACATAATGTGACTAATATTACCAACTACCGAAGATATAATGGAATTATAGTACTACAAATATATTATAATCATGAGGGACATGGTTCAAATTTCCATTACAATAATGGTTATTGAGGGGATAGTTAGCGGAATATGACCAGTGGAGAAGTTTACATGCCCATAGTAATACAATATTTAGTAGGGTGTGTGGTTATGGGAGAGAGGGAGGGGGTGTGTAGGAGGTAGAGGGAGAGGAGGAGGAGTAGGGGGGGGGGGGGTAAGATGAGGTAAGGTACTCGAGGGAGGTGTGTGTCAGAGGGGAAGTGTGTGTGTGTGTGTGTATGTGTTGGGGAGGGGGGGAATATACTACATATAAATAAGTTATTTAAGGCCAGCAATAGTACTGAAGATAAAAATGGTAGTATGAAGACAATAATAATAATACTAATAATAACAAGGGGACAACCACTGGTAAAGGGATACATACTGCTCAAAGAGCCATTATTCCACTGAAACAACAGCATCGTCGTCTGGTTAGATTCATTTTGTGTTTATAAATCAGGTAGGCATTATTCAGATGTGTTATTATAGTTTCCTCATTTAATTGCCACATATGCTGTATATACGTAGCGAGAGAGAGAGAGAGAGACACCAGATAACGCCAGAACCAAACGAACACTTTCCTCGCCTCCCAGTTGTATCATATTTCCCCGAGTAAAATAAGTAGTGCCCGGCCTGTGTGTGATATATAGCAACAGGTAATGTGTAACGGTAAATCACACGCTTGGGGTCACAGGAAGCAGCACCAAATATCTTGGGATGATCAATGACCAACAAGGTCCAGGATTTGTGGCTTTTTCTTGGGTGGGTAAGCTTTAATAATATCAAAAGCGTGTATATTATATAATCTGAAGTATGAAATTATGATAACACAATAGGAGATATGGGTGGGTAAGCTAGTATTATCACAAATCTGAAGTATGAAACTATGAAAACACAAATGGTGTCGAACTTAAACCGTCACATGCACAAAATAAAATTATCTAATAAAACACACCCAGGAAAGGGAAGGTAGTAGGTAGGCCAAATAAAACTGCAATATGTAAACATGTATATACAAACTGAAACCCTGACAACCTTGGTATGATGTAGGACAAAGGTCATATTTATAAGCCATATGCAACTGGAATAGGATTACATATATTCACAGAACAAAAACAAATACATATGAACACAGAGTACGACCAACATATTCAAATGCAACTAAAACATGGACATTTAGAAGCACTAACAATATTGTCCCTAAGTTAATATTAATATTTAGGACAATAAATATATATATATATACGACAACAACTAAATCCCAAATGTGAGTTGATAGGATGAGGAAGTGAACAATGGCCGTCCACAACCGCAGCTATGGAACGAACGGAAAGGAAATTAGAGACCAAGGCACAGATGGAGGGATACAAACCGAAGGAGGGTAGTTTAGAATTTAAAGATTTGTGCCAGACTCTATCGAAGGCCTTCGATATGTCTAGTGCACTAGAGAAGGTCTCGCTGAAGTCCCAAAAGGAGGATGACCAAGAGTTAGTAAGATATTAAAGAAGATCACCTGTAGAGGGACCCTTAAGGAAACCATACTGGCGATCTGAGAGCAGCTTATGAGAAGAGAAATGCTTAAGAAATTTGGAAGCAAGAATAGTTTTAAAGACTTTAGAGATACAAGAGATGAGGACAATTGGACGATAGTTGGAGGGTTGAGAGCGGTCACCCTTCTTTGGGACAGGTTGAATGATAACAAACTTCCAGCATGAAGGGAAGACAATAGAGGAGAGACAGAGACAAAAGAGTTTGCCTAGGCAGGGAGTCAGCACGGAAGCACAGTTTTTGAGTACAACAGGAGCAACACCGTCCGGACCGTACGCCTTCTTAGTATTAAGCCCAGAGAGGGTAGAAGTACACTTTTAGAAGAGATTAGGATATTAGGCATAAGTAGGAGAGAAGGGGGTGGAGAGGGAGGAATAGCACCTGAATCATCCAAGGTCGAGTGTCTAGCAAAAGTTTGAGCAAAGAGTTCAGCTTTGTCAGAGGAAGATTTGATGGTTGTGCCATCAGAGTGGAAAAGGGGAGGGAAAGACGAGGAAGAAAAATTGTTGGAGAGGTTCTTGGCTAGATGCCAGAAAGCTTGGGAAGTGCTAGAGTTGAATAGTTCAGTGCATTTATTATTGATGAAAGAGTGCTTGGAAAGTCAATGAACATATTCGGCTTGATTCCGGGCAGAAACATAGGAAGAATGAGATTCTTGAATTTTAAGGCATCGGTACCTTTTGAATGCTTCTTCCTGGTTGTGGACAGCAGTAGAACAAGCGTGAGTAAACCAAGATTGTTTTGCATTAGACTGAGAGAAAGAAAATGGAATGTATGCTTCCATGCCTGAGAGGATTACCTCGGTAATGCGTTCAGCACTCTCTGAGGGTCTTCGGCCACGAAAACAGAAGTAATTCCACGGAGGAGCCCAAAGAAGAGAAAAGATTGACAGTATAAGAAGAAGGCTTAGAAGCCAGAAATAAGTCAAGAATGTTGGGCCGATCTCCGAAGCGATCCGGGATACGGGTGGGTTGCTTGACCAGCTGCTTTAGGTCATTTATGATAGAAAAGACGTAGGGTTGTTTACCAGGTTGGTCAGTAGTGTGAGAGGAGAGCCATTGGCGGTGGTGTACGTTGAAATTTCCTGAGATGGAGATTTCAGAGAAGGGAGAGATGGATAGAATGTGTTCCACTTTAGAGCTTAGATAGTCAAAGAACTTGGGAAAGTCGGTAAAGTTAGGCAAAAGATAGACAGCACAGAAATATTTTGTATGAGAATGACAGGATAGTTTGAGCCATAAAGTTGAGAATTCAGAGGAGTCGAAATCGGGAATACGAGAGCAAGTGAGTTTGTTGTGCACGTATGCACAACATCCGCCTTTGGCTTTGAAACTAGGATAGAGAAAGTAGGAGGATACAGAAAAGGAGCTGCTGGCAGTTGTCTCAGAAACCTGGGTTTTGGTGAGGAAAAGAAGATCAGGTTTGTAGAAGGAGAGATGGTGTTCGACTGAATGAAAATTAGAGGAAAGGCCGCGAATATTGCAAAAGTTGATAGTAACAATGACAGGCCGTGGTCCAGAGCATTTAGAGGGGTCGGCAGGGGAAGGTCGGGCAGGTGTGGGGGCATTTATGGTCCCCCCCCTGTGGGGACTCCGAGGCTGGGCCTGTGTTCATCATCTTTGAAAAATTGTTTTGTGGAAGGAGGAAGTGTGGTGTGCATGTTAAGTGTAGTGAAGTAGAAAGGAGGAGGAAGTGTTTGTGAGAGCAGGCTGGACTACTCTCAGTGTAAGTGAGGCACAAAAGTAATTAGCAAGAGAGGCCAAGCAAATGAAACAGGAGTTCCAGCAACTCCTTATCAAATGCCTACAGCTTCTCCTGGGTATAGCCATGTTCGATTGGTGCCTACAATCTACCCCAATTCCCCCCTATCAGTCGCCTTGTACAACAGGCAGTAGGAGAGAGCTCTGAGGAATACTGATTATTGTAGTAGCGATTAAATAGCGAGAGAGATGCAACATTGCGGCGAAGAGAGAAGAGATTGTAGAGAGTTGGTGAGTGGACGGGAGTTAATGATAATAAAGGCTTTCCTCTCTACTTTGTCTAAAAGTGCTGTGTGAGAGCAGGTCCTCACACATGTGAACAGTACTCAATACAGGGATGCACTGTGCCCCTGTACAGAACAAGAAGCTGTGCAGGGGTAAAGAACCCCTTGAGGCGGTTGAGCACTCCCAGCTTCTGAGAGGCCGCCTTAGCAAGACTGGTAATATGGTCTTTCCAAAAGAGAGCAGAAGAGAAAGAGACACCGAGAAAACTGAAAGAAGATGAAGGGATGATTTTTGTATTGTTGAAGTATAAGGGATACTCCTTTGGGGGTTCACGATGGGTAGATAGATTGAGAAATTGGATTTTGGAAGCATTAAATGCAACCAGGGTTTCTCTGTCTCAATTGGAAATGATAGTTAAATCACTAAATCACTAAACGCTTCATTACGTTTGTTTTTGAGGGATTGCAAGCTGGGGCGTTCTTGTAAAACTAAATGAATATTGTAAGGTAGAGACGTTTGCATATAAATGGATAGGACTGGAGAAGATCATTTATGAAAATTAGAAAGAAAATTGGAGATAGAACAGAACACTGAGGAACACCGGAATTGATAGGATGAGGAAGTGAACGATGGCCGTCCACATCTGCAGCTATGGAAGGGCCGGAAAGGAAGTTAGAGACAAAGACACAGATAGAGGGATACAAACTGAAGGAGGGTTGTTTAGAAATTAGAGATTTGTGCCAGACTCTATCGAAGGCCTTCGATATGTCTAGCGCAATAGAAAAGGTCTTACCGAAGTCCCGAAACGAGGATGACCATAAGTTAGTAAGATATGAAAGAAGATAACCAGTAGAAAGACCCTTAATGAAACCATACTGGCGATCTGAGAGTAGATTATGAGAAGAAAAATGCTTAAGAAATTTGGAAGTATGAATAGTTTAAAAAACTTTAGAGATACAAGTGATGAGACCAATTGGACGATAGTTGGAGGGTTGAGAGCGGTCACCGTTATTTGGGACAGGTTGAATGATAGCAAACTTCCAGCAAGAAGGGAAGACGTTAGAGGATTGACAAAGACAGAAGAGTTTGCCTAGGCAGGGGGTCAGCACGGAAGCACAATTTTTGAGTACAACAGGGGGAACACCATCCGGAATGTACTCCTTCTTAGTATCAAGCCCAGAGAGGGTAGAAACTACATCTTCAGAAGAGATTAGGATAATAGGCATAAGTAGGAGAGAGAAGTTTGAGCGAAGAGTTCAGCTTTGTCAGAGGAAGAAGTGATGGTTGTGCCATCAGAGTGGAAAAGGGGAGGGAGGGAGGGAGTGTGCTTAAGGGGAGGTATATGTTTTGTCTGGACCCTCTCCTCCCTCATGCTTAGCCCCCTTAGTTTTGATATTTTAAGACGTTTGGCCCATTAGTTTGCGATTTTAAGACCTTGTGCCCCATTTCGGTGTCCAATTTAAGACCTTCCGTGGTATTTAGTTGTCGAGTTTTTCCTGGCGAGCGATAGCGAGCCTGTAATTTAGTAGAAACCGGCCGAAGGATATTTTACTACCGAAAAATGTACAAATTTATCTAGAAGGAGGGTCTTATAAGTGAATTTTATAAGCTTGAAACAGGTCTAGGGAGCAAACTAAAAACATATAAATATTTATGAGAAAGGGCCAATGAAAACCAGATAACCTCCCTTAACACATATTATACTAGCCAATAATCTCCCTTGTCACAGTAGCAGCTCACACCCCTTGTTGCCCTCAGCACCAATCAGCACAACTCATCTTCTCTCTTATGTTAAGGGATGGTTTTCTGGTCCCCCTTCATCCCCATGCTTAGCCCTATTAGTTTACAGATTTTAAGACGTTTGTCCCATTAGTTTGGCGATTATAAGACCTTTTGCACCATTTATTTGTCAATATTAAGATTTTTCTTGTCTTTTAGGTGTCGATTTTTTCCTGCCGAGCGATAACAAGCCTGTAATTTACAAGGAATCGGCCTTCGGCTGGGACATTTTTCTAACGAGAAATTTACAAATTTATCTTGAAGGACTGTCTTGTTTGTTTTTTGTTATGCTTGATGGAGGTCTAGGGAGGAAACCAAAAAATATAATACAAATATTCATAAATGAACAAATAAATATGCCCATCCCCCCTTAATCATCTCGTTCCATCCTTATAAGCTATTTCTGTACCGCCGACGTATTTGTTTTTAATGTCAGCTACATTTAGACTTACAAGTTCGTTCGTGGCCACCCCTTCGGGAATCACGGCGAAAGGCAATAGATAGATAGATAGATAGATAGCTACATTTAGACGATTACCCTTAGTATTAGTAGACGTCCTTCTAAGCTGAAAAATATAGAATAATAGTACTCTATTGGTTAACGATAATTACTACCTCACTCACTTTCCAAATTTAACAGTTATTGCGTAGCTTTACTTCATCCAATATATTTCCCCATAATTGCCTTCTTCCTTCACTGCCTTAACCTCATTTTCTATATCATATACTGTACAATTCTAGTATGTGAATTAGCCACTCTTCCAAATTAACTGCTATCACCATATCCAAACTGTAAACTACTGTGTGATGCACTATGTCTTATTCTTCTCTGTATCTAGTCATAAAGCAAATCTTCAGGTTTGTCATTCCTCTTAACCCATGGACGGCGAGCGTCCTCATATGAGTCCGTACTGGGCGACGGCGAGCGTCCTCATATGAGCCAAGGCCTAAAAAAAAACTTATAAAAGGCCCCAGTAGCACTTTAAAAAAAAAAAAATGGTGCTTAAGTGAGATAATTCCCCTCCATACATTCTATCACTCCTCCACATGTGTCAAAATCCCCTCCTTCCCCCCCTTTCAATTATCACCTATTTGTCCTCTTTTTCCCATATTTATTGGTGTATTTATCATGCCAATATCTACCAAACGGTTCTAAGGCGTGGTCATGTGACTAGCGAGTGTGTAGTGTATCAAAGAGTGTGAAGGAGTGAGTCAGTCTGGCTTCAGGCCTCGCGAGGGGAGGGTGTGCCTCGCTTCTGCTCCACATTTCATGAATGACCGGTCGGCAATAATTCATGATTTTTACCATCCAAACACTATTCCCACTTGTTTTATTGTTGTTACATGTTATTATCTTCATATTAATCATAAAATAGGCCCATATGAATAAGTAATAACGACAGCAATGGTAAAATTACAATTTTAGTCAGGCATGAACCAAATTACCTTTGCCTGGCGGGACGTTTCAAATACCATACCTACGCGCTTATTAGGTTAAGGGGGTAGTGCATGTTTTTGGTATATATATTAATTTATATTTATTTTTTACTTTCCTCGCTAGACCTCCATCAAGCTTAGAAAAAGACCCCCTAGGCCCCCATTCATGATAAATGTATACATTTTTCGGTAGAAAAATTTCCTGTCCAAAGGCCGGTTCCTTAAAAAATTAGAGGCTCGCTATCGCTCGCCAGGAAAAATATCAACACCTAATGGGTACGAAAGGTCTTAATATTGACAACAAAATGAGGCGAAAGGTCTCGAAATCGCCAAACTAACTAAACAAACGTCTTAAAACTTCAAAACTAATACAATAAACATGAGGGAGAAGGGGGTCCAGAAAAAGCGAGCACTACCCGCTTAATACAGCCTCCGTTTCAATGTTTTTGTTACTGTGTATTTGTATTCCTATATGATGAGCTTCCATTTAGGTTCAAACTCAACTCTGAGTTGGTTAATATAATTATGAGCACATTAGTGAACCTGAATGTAGAAATATGGTAACCCAGTTTTCATACTGTTTTTATGGCGACTCATCACGAAGGAAAATGTCAATGCCCTCCAATTGCTTTGGACAATAATTTATCCTTACCAGTGCTACGCCAATTATTACCCTAGCATATTGGGGTAATAGATTAATACTCTTAAATGTTTTAATTCCATTCTCCATATCTTAATTTAAGTCCGTTTACTAGCTTAAATAGTATTTGTTTGTTGGAAGTGAAAACTGCAAACTTGACAAGGCTACACAACTAGAAAACAACAACAAATGTATTAGTTTTCATTTATGTCGAGTTATTCTGCAATCTGCATGTTGAATACAAAACTGTGTGTCCAACTTTGTAATCTCACGGCATACTTACATCATGCTTTGCATCCATGTTACTGAAATTATTGTATTGAAAAGCGAATGCCACAGCAAGGCTTGGTCAGTGTGTACTAAGTGTACTAAGTATGCGTTTATTTCGTCTTATATATAATCACTATTGAATATATCGTATTATTATGCGCAATACGAAATATTCAACACTGATTTGCTACTTTCAAATGTCACTTAGGCTACATTCACATATCTTAATTCCTCCATTCTTTTTTATGAGTTGGAACATAGGCTATGGAAATACATTTCAACATTATAATTTTCTTTTATATCTTATCCCTTTTCCCTTTTCAGTTTCGTCATAATCTCTTAATGGTGTCTTCCATTTGATTACTAAGACAATACATAAGCCTTCCTTTGTTCGCACATTCTCATTCATATTTGTGCATAAAGTATCACCCATGTGCATACTATCCATAAAGTATCACCCATGTGCATACTATCCATAAAGTATCACCCATGTGCATACTATCCATAAAGTATCACCCATGTGCATACTATCCATAAAGTATCACCCATGTGCATACTATCCATAAAGTATCACCCATGTGCATACTATCCATAAAGTGTCACCCATGTGCATACTATCCATAAAGTATCACCCATGTGCATACTATCCATAACTCACTCCATATTTACCTCTACAATTGAAACGCCCCTCCCCCCCCCCCCCTCTCTCTCTCTCTCTCTCTCTCTCTCTCTCTCTCTCTCTCTCTCTCTCTCTCTCTCTCTCTCTCTCTCACATTTATGACATGATACTAACCCATGTACAATGATAATTTATATTTAAATATTTATTTATATATTTATGTTTGTATTTTTCCAATTTCATGTGTAGGCTACACACAACCACATATTTCAGTATATCTAAATCAGTTCTGTGTTCTCCACATGTGAAGTAATGGATAATTTTCGAATTATACTAGTCTTGTATATATATATAAGAAATTACATGTGTAGGTTATGTCAAATAGTTGTGTTTATATTCTCAGGCGGGGTTATCACTTATTTATAAGTTTTGATTAAGTTCAAACTAAGTCCTGCAATGAATTAAAATAACATATTCGTATGTTTTCAGAGACATGAACACAATAACTTCAATAGATCATACTTATAATTATCATGTAGGATATACAATATATTTTATGGACAATTACTTAAAATAATTTGACCATGCAAATACCATGACCAGCGCAGCACATTCGTGTTTATTACATAACAACGGTATAAAGATACAGTATAATACATACACTTCAATTAATCCTGGAAATGTTCTGCATATGTTTAGCCATGGATCATACTGGAGATAAACATAGAACAAACGCCATCATATTTTGCTCTGCTTAAGGGGGTAGGTAGTTTTTATTTGTCGATTTAGTTATTTATATATTCTTAATTTTAGTTTCCACCTTAGACCTCCATCAAGCTTAAAAAAATACCCCCAAGACCCCCATCTAGACAAATGTTTTCAATTTTCGGTAGAAAAATGTTCCGGCCGAATGCCAGTTCCTCCTAAATTACATGTTCGCTCTTGCTCGCCCCAAAAATAACACCTAAGTGGCACGAAAGGACTTTGTATTGACAAATATATGGGGCAAAATGTCATAAAATCACCAAACGTCTTAAAATCTAAAAATTAATGGGTCTAAGCAAGAGGGAGAAGGGGTAAAGGGGGGTCAGAAAAATCAACCTTCTCCCTTTGAACACACAACCTCTCTCAATTGGTGCCGTCTCCTTCAGTCAACCAGGCTCTCTCGACCAGTAGAGCTCTGGTTTAGTCTATAGTCTATTTCTGTCCAGCTGATGATAATTTGCTATGTTACTATCTTGATTACTCAGCTATTACGTACATTTTGTAGCGAAATATGTTGTTAATTATGAAAACTTGTCATTAGTACAACACAGATACATAAAAGATTCATATATTTCCATTAATTACCAATAAATCGGTTGCTAAGTGATTTAATTTAATGTACCATCAGCTATACAATACAATAAAAGTAAAGTAATGGTGTGTAATAGGGGAGAGCATAGGGTGAATCTAGATGTGAGGCTGGATGGGGAAATATTGGAACAAGTAGAGTGTTTTAAATATCTAGGAGGGACGATAAGCAGGAGTGGAGGTAAAATAGAGAGTGTGTGAAGGAAGGAAGGTTTTCGGAGCAATGGAAAATATGTGGAAGACGAGAAATCTCGGAGTGAAAGTAAAAAGTGCACTGTATCGAGGAATTGTTGTGCCAACAGTGATGTATGGGGCTGAGACATGGGCTCTGAAGAAAAAGGAGAAAAGAGGGCTGGATGTGATGGAGATGAGCTGCTTGAGGAGTATGTGTGGAGTTACTCGTAGAGACAGATTGAGGAATGAAGAGATACGTAGGAGAGTGGGGCAGCAGGAACATGTGTCAGCCAGAGTGGGCAGAAGGGTGCTGAGCTGCTATGGTCATGTTGAACGAATGGGAGATGAAAGGCTTACAAAGAGAATATGTGAGTCAGATACAAGGGAGAGATGGAGAGACTGTGTAAGAAAGGCTTTGGATGATAGAGGAATGACTATAGATCAGGCAGGGGAAGTGGTGGTGGACAGGAGTGAATGGAGAATGCTTGTGCATAGTTGAGTGAACACGTGGTCATTTGGAGTAAGTGGTCGGGCGCAAGTTGGACTAGATAATAGTCCTTCAGGCGCCTGGCCCGGGGAGACGATTAATATGAAGGGTGCGCCTGGAAGTGTGGTAGGAGGGCTTGTGGCTTTGGCTCCGCTGCATGTCTGCCTGCCGAGATCGGAACCTCTCCGGGTGGTCGGGGGCCGGGGGAGTGCTGGAGCGACCTTGGTGACCCTGGTCTCTGGGTCTTCTCCTGGGTGACCTGGATGTGTGTGAGTTTGTGCTTTTTATCTGTGTTTAATAGTTGTTTTATGTTGTTTTTGTGTTTTCCCTGTTCTTGCTCTGTCTTGAGTCGGCTACCCCCAAAATGGGGATGGGGCCTGAGCATATAGATAGATAGATAGACCATCAGCTGAAATATAACTGAGTATAGCTGTTATCTACTGGTTATTATGATTTAATGGTTCAGTAGGGTCCAGGTGTAATCTATTTTCGTCCAAGGGAATAAAGAAAGTGAAGTGCATTGTTTGATCCAGCTCTGTATATATCTAATAGTGGTTTTCTTTATATATTTGTTAATTAACATTCAATTTGAATTAACTATAGAAGTTCTGAGCCAATTATAACATGAATTAATATAGAACAAGTATGATAATAACATATGTACAATAATTATAATAATTATGTTAGAGGTGAGAGGAAATAACAGTTCTTTATAAGTTCAGGGGTCTATACTTTTTAATGACAATTTCGTTCTTCGAATAATAAATAATATGTGTTGGACCATAACAAGATTGGGCAATAACACTTGTAAAGGCTTTCTGTGTTTTCTATCTGGATGTGGTAGTTGACGTATTATTGCATTGCATAGTAACAAAAGAACACATTGTGTATGTCCCGGTTGACATGCATAACTAATTAATTGCAATGTTAGGAGCCTAAGCCGTGAGGCCAATATTCCATTGCTTCAGAAACGTGGCCTGTCAAAGTGGATGACATCAACAGAATGGAACGTAATGAGATGAGAGTGATGAGATGGATGTGTGGGGCCAAACTGCAAAATGGGATATCTAGTGAAGAGCTGGGGGTAACAGTTAGGTATCAAGAGTATCAGTAATGAAATGTGTACAATCTGGCTTGGATGATATGGGCATGTAGAGTGGATGGATGAACTAAGTTGGGTGAAAAGATGCAAGTCCGTGAACGTGGAAGGAGCTGCACCAAGGGGTAGACCACGAAAAATGTTGGATCAGACCTAACGAACTAATCTTGAATTTTATAAAATAACTGACATGTAAGGCAGCTCTGAACAGGACTGCCGGGAGCGTAGCCATTAGAACGTGCAACTAGAACTGCACTATGTGTGGAACACTTGGTCTTTAGCTCGGCAGCTGCGACAGACATGTGTTTTAAGTGTTTTAAAATGACACCGTCAATAAAGGGCAATCTGTACAAAATTGGTTATATTTACCATATAAAGCATTATTACTGCTTCATATGCGCATATTTTACTTGTGTAATGAGTATGATAACATTGAAGAACTAAACAAATAGGTGTAAGGAGGAAATATCCAGTATGAAACAGTATAAATTGTGACGGGAGGGGTGGGGGAGGGAGGCGAGAGGGAGGACAACATAGATGGGCTTCCTCTGCCTGGTTGAGGCACACTGACATTCTGGCTATCTCCTGGGCCTTTATGAGGGAGTGTACAGAAGTGTGACTAACTGTATTTGGGGCATTAGAGACCATTTGTAGGCAGTTAGGGAGGGAAAATATTATATAAATGACGAGGGATAAACAGTGGGGAGAAGAGGGGGAAGTAAGACACATGAAAGGGGAGGAGCGGCGGTAGTGCTAAGGAACCATACCACCTAATCACATATTGCTTCCATTTCACAGGCCCTGGGGCTTTTTCTGAATCTACCAGAAGGCGCGTCGCATTCGCCCAGTGTTACGATCCAGGTTCTCAAAGACACAGGGCTCTTCAACATTGGACTAGATAATGGCAAAAAGCAACAACGGTAACACTAGATCCAACCCCTGCCTTAAACACTGGAAAACAAAACACCATTACCGCCCTGAGTCGTGCCTGGACAACGAGGTATCCTATGACTCGGTAACTGGTGCACACACACTAGGCTGACGCTCAATGAAACAGCCTATTCTCAAACAGTAAAAGATTACTCGATTAGGTTACACAAAGAAAAGATAGTTAACGTGATTAATTAACGTTACGGTAGATACTCAAATAACTGGCACTCCTGTATTAAAGAAAGTGCAATGCTAGTCCTGCAACATCAACTGGAAACTTCTGAAATAAGTCTGATGCTGGGAAGATGTTCGTAAAGAATCTTGAACAATTATAATGCAGAATACGGGTCACAATAAATGCTAGGACATATAGTAATAATAGGCAGGCGAATAATAAAGACTGCGCAAAGGTAGTAATGCTCGACAACTAAAGAAATGCTTTGTGACACAACGCAACAGCCTACTCGGGTTGTGCAACTCAACAACAACCTCGGCTCAAAAGTGCAGTGGATAATAATGCTGCATACATATAATAATGGGGCTTATCTCTAACCAGTGTCTGCTCAGTTAATAAAGTCTAGCTGGGGTATCAAGGCAGGGCAACAATGGGCGAGCATACGGCTCTTAGCCTACCGTTGTCCAAGGGTGGTATAATGAAGATTACGTTATATGACGGGGATGCTCTCTTGATAAATCTAGGTCTCTAGTACCTAG
>JBAKBP010025111.1:32500-33927 GCA_037953745.1 Lithodes maja | reverse complement strand
ATAGGTATGGCTATCTCCCCTTAATAGGTATGGCTATCTCTCCTTAATAGGTATGGCTATCTCCCCTTAATAGGTATGGCTATCTCCCCTTAATAGGTATGGCTATCTCCCCTTAATAGGTATGGCTATCTCCCCTTAATAGGTATGGCTATCTCCCCTTAATAGGTATGGCTATTCATTATTCGATCTTCAACATGGGTCTGAATCAACTTCCATTAGATACAGAACAAAGTAGAGATGTTGATTGAGACACATACAGATAGACATATATCGGGCACGTAATTAGATAGATAGATATAATTAGATAAATATAATTAGATAGATATAATTAGATAGATATAATTAGATAGATATAATTAGATATAATTAGATAGATAGATATCATTAGATAGATATAATTAGATATAATTAGATAGATAGATATCATTAGATAGATATAATTAGATATAATTAGATAGATATAATTAGATAGATAGATATCATTAGATAGATATAATTAGATATAATTAGATAGATAGATATCATTAGATAGATATAATTAGATATAATTAGATAGATAGATATCATTAGATAGATATAATTAGATAGATAGATATCATTAGATAGATATAATTAGATATAATTAGATAGATAGATATCATTAGATAGATATAATTAGATAGATAGATATCATTAGATAGATATAATTAGATATAATTAGATAGATAGATATCATTAGATAGATATAATTAGATAGATAGATATCATTAGATAGATATAATTAGATATAATTAGATAGATAGATATCATTAGATAGATATAATTAGATATAATTAGATAGATAGATATCATTAGATAGATATAATTAGATAGATAGATATAATTAGTTAAGGGGGAGGGAACCTACTTTTTGTTTTTCTCCATTTCTCTCTTTCTCTGGCATGTATCCATTCGGCCCCATTCAGCCTACTGTTTTAAGACCTTTATCCTCATCCATTTCAGTTTCTTCCTGGCCAGCGATAGCGAGCCTGTATTGTATGAATAAATCAGGCTTCGTCGCAGACATTTTTCTATCGAAAAATGTACGTATCGAAAAATGTACGAATTTAGCCTGCTGTCAAAAAACATTTTCATATATATGCTGGCTCGCTACCGCTCGCCAGTAAAAAAATCGACACCTGGATGAGGATAAACGTCTTAAAACAGTAGGCTGAATGGGGCCGAATTGATAAAACCCAGAGAGAGAGAGAGAGAAAAAAAAAAATAAACATATTGAAATATATGAAGCATTCAATCTCCATAGTAGTTCCTAAATGTCCTTCCACTAGATATACATAGATTAAGTTGATTGGATGGATAAACAGAGACGTGTATAGACTGTAGATTATCAATGGCTCATATAATACCACTCGCCATAATAACCACTTGCCCCACCCTGTTAGAGAGAT
>JBAKBP010025111.1:0-30000 GCA_037953745.1 Lithodes maja | reverse complement strand
CTTCCTCTCCTGAAAACAATATATTTAATAGCTAGCATAAAATAACAGTATTTGTCTGATTGAAAAGATTAATTATATCATGGAGCGATTCACACATTTCAGCTAATAAGGAGGTAGTGCTTGGTTTTTGGTCTATATATGTATTGATTAATTTATTGTTTAGTTTCCTCGCTAGACCTCCATCAAGCTTAGAAAAACACCCCATAGACCCCCTTTCAAGATAAATTTGAAATTTTTTCGGTAGAAAAAATCGACACCTAAAGGGCACGAATGGTCTTAATATTGACAACAAAATGAGGCGAAAGGTCTCAAATTCGCCAAACTAACGGAACGAATGTCTTAAAACCTTAAAACTAATATGCTAAACACGAGGGAGAAGGGGGTCCAGAAAAAGCGAGTACGACCCCCTTAAACATAGTGGTTCATTAATAACTTGACGTATTTGCTGTTTCCAAATTACTTTCAAACGCATCATAGTGCTCTCTCATACACTCAAGAATTATGAATATGAACAGGGTAAATTAATGTTTCCTTCATAATCTACTCTTTTATTGGTATAATTAATGTTTCCTTCATAATATACTCTTTTATTGGTATAATTAATGTTTCCTTCATAATATACTCTTTTATTGGTATAATGATAGTAATATTTCATTTTATATAAAGAAAGAAAGGTAAATTGTTAGCCAAATACCCAATGATACTCCATGCCTTAACTATACCCTATTTATAACTGATATTTTACGATGTTCTACTCGCTAATAGCAATATAGTACTTTGTAAATATTGTATACCGTATATGATCGAAAATACAATGATCATATCAAACTAATACAATATTTCTGAATGGAGTACAATGTGAATGTATACGTTTGTCATTGATCAATATTTAAACCTCATACAGCTTATGCGCGCGCGCGCACGCACACACACACACACACACACACACACACACACACACACACACACACACACACACACACACACACACACACACACCAAATCACCTGCTAATTATGAAATACCTGATATATTTCCATGTTGGTATTCCAGAAAATTAATGCCGTTCTGAATAACTGTTCAGAAATAGTTCGTCGCTCGTGATTAACTATTTCAATATATCGTCAGGCATTCTTGCATTACATTCCGGCTACTGTTAGACGATATTGTATAGTTTGGATAGGGTGTGTCGGAGTTAACCCCTTCAGTATTTAACTTAAGAGGAAGTATAGGTTGTTTTTTGGACCCCTTTTTCCCTCATGTTTTGCCCCATTAGTTTTCAAGTTCTTGAACGTTCGTTCCATTTATTTGGCCAATTTAAGACCTTTCGTCCCATTTCTTTGTCAATATTAAGACTTGTAATACCATCTAGGTATAAATTTGTTCTTGGCGAGCGCGAGCGAGCCTGTAATTTACCAGAAACTGGCATTCGCCCGATACATTCTTCTGCCGAAAAATGAATGAATTAAACATTAATTTGGAATAGCACAACCAAGTAGCTCTGTGCCAGGAGGATGTGCGGCCAGCTGTACCTATACCCTGTTTATTTTACACTGGCGGTAAATTGCAAAGTTCATATCAAGTTTTCTGTGATTTTGAAGATTGTGTGGTGAAATATGGTGCTAATTATATAAACTTGGTCTTCATAGGATGCAGAGACATAGTATTTTCATACTTCTCCTTTAGTTATCGAGAAAAAAAAAACAGTTGTTAATGACCTGTTTTGGTTCTGTCCTTTTCTATCTTTCTCTGGCTTGTATCCATTTGGCCCCATTCAGCCTACTGTTTTTAAGACGTTTATCCCCATCCAGGTGTCAATTTTTTACTGGTGAGCGGTAGCGAGCCAGCATATTTTTTTTATTTTTGTTTGACAGCAGGCTAAATTTGTACATTTTTCGATAGAAAAATTTCTCCGGCGAAGACGGATTTCTTCATATAATGCTGGCTCGCTATCGCTCGCCAGGAAGAAATCGACACCTAGATGGGGATAAACGTCTTAAAATAGTTGGCTGAATGGGGCCGAATGGATACAAGCCAGAGAAAGAGAGAAAAGGACAGAAATAACAAAAAGCAGGTCACCCCCTTAAGTGATTCAATATACCGTCAGCTGAAAAGAAACAGAGTAAAGTGCCTGCCCTGTACTGTAACAATGGCATAACAGACCAAACTTGTCCTACTTCCTGGTCTTGTAATTGTCAGGAGGGAGGGACACCATCTGGCCTGTACCCATTTGTAGTATTAAGGCCAGAAAAGGCAGAAAGTACATCTTTTGAAGAGATTATAATAGTAGGTATAAGTAACTAGCAGACTGGCAAACCCAACTTAGGTGAACTTAAGTTAGGTAGGTGGAGGAGGAGGAGGAGGAGGAGGAGAAGAAGGAACTACACCGGAATTGTCTAAAGTTGAGAATCTCCCCAATCTCCCCAATAAAAAACTTCACGTCTAGCCGTATTCAATTTTACAAGTCCAAGCATACTACAGTATAGGTCTGTGTGGTCGTGTTAACTCCGAGGCACGTAGCGCGACGCACAGGACCAAATAAAACAAAAAGGGCTCCGTTAGGGCCCAGAGGATAAATCAGAGTATAATGCACGAGAACAATAATTTAATTTGGTTCAGTAATAACCGAAAAATCGCAATTTTTCAATAAGCGTTGCCCTAACAAGAAGAAGAAGAAGAACAAGACAAAGAACGACATGTATAAGTCCTTGAGGTCCTTGACTTCTCCCAGATAGGGGTGTCGAATTGGACGTCGATTCACAAAGCCCTTCAATTCAAGAACAACCACATCCTTCACTTCGCGCGCAGACCTAATAGGTTGAATACGGCGAACAATATTTCTAGGAACAGGCAGCCTTAGTCTATGGCATCACATTAATAATTCATACTTCATTATTGACGTATACCGGGGAGAGGGAGTGTGTTTACAGCTATACTGAATATGAAACCACAACACCGACTTAAGGGGAGGTTTTTAGTTTGGTCCCTAGATATCCTTCAAGCTTAAGATTACACCCCCTTGAGCCTCTTTCAAGATAAATTTGTACATTTTTCGGTAGAAAAATTTCCCGGCTGAAAGCCGGTTCCTCTTAAATTACAGGCTCGCTATCGCTCGCCAGGATAAAATCGACACCTAAATGGCACGAAAGGTCTTAAAATTGACAGAAATGGGTTGAAAGTTCTTAAAATCGTCAAAATAATGGGCAAACGTCTTAAAATTAGAAAAAACAATGGGGCTAAACATGAGGGAGAAAGGAGTAAACAAAAAAAATCCCTCAAGTGGAAATCTCCCCTTAAGGAAGATATGTTGTCTGTCAAATATTCTGTTACAGCAAAATCCTGATAATTCGAACACTGATAATCCAACATTCTGATAATTCGAACACGGATAATCCAAAATTCCCAATAACCCGATTTTTTGAAGATCGGGATTAATAACATTGAAATTGGGAGATATAGAAAACAATTATATAAATGCACACCGATATCGGCGAAGTGGAGACAAGCGTAGGTGCAGACGATGCCAATTTGCTACCCTACAACCAGCATCTATGGCTGGAGGCTCTTGTTAACCCTTTCACGCATTTATGACGCAGAGGTTGCCAGATTAGCAATAATAAATAGAGTTATCTCACTCTTATAATTACCTCTCCAAAATAGTTTTCTGCCCACAGCTAACTCAAAGACAACTGCAGAGGTTGAAGTAACTAAACTAAAATTTTCTAAATACCCCTGATGGTAACAAAGGCTTTAAAGTATCCCCAATCAGATCAAAATCGCGTCATATGTCGGAGAGGGTTACACTGAATATAATCGTCTAATAGTAGCCAGAATAAAGTTAAAAGGACGGCGCCGGTACAGAAGGGGTTAAGTTCAAAGTCAGTCGATGTTAATAACCCCTTCACCACCATTACGATACCTTCATATTATTCTGGTTACCATGAGACGATTTTCTTTAATTTGTCCTCTATCTATACGACTCAAATGGGTGAATAAGATCTCAATTAAGCCCTCTTACAGTTACATAGGTCCTTCTTAAACTGCACACAATTAAGCCCTCTTACAGTTACATAGGTCCTTCTTAAACTGCACACAATTAAGCCCACTTACAGTTACATAGGTCCTTCTTAAACTGCACACAATTAAGCCCACTTACAGTTACATAGGTCCTTATACTTCACACAATTAAGCCCTCTTACAGTTACATAGGTCCTTCTTTAACTGCACACAATCATCTACTTTTAGCCAGAATCGAAGGTAATAAACGTCATGGTGTTGAAGGGGTTAATGATTGAGTGTTATTTGATCATTATAAACTGTATTCTGTAAAGGCTTAAGGGGAGGTTTTTAGTTGATTCCCTAGACTTCCATCAAGCTTAAAATTACTCCCCCTTGATCCCCTTTCAAGATAAATTTGTACATTTTTCGGTAGAAATATTTCCCGGCCGAAGGCCGGTTCCACATGTAGACCTATATACAGTATACGTCGTTGGTTGTCTGATATATGTTAATCGGTTATTAAGGGGGCCGATCTGCTATTTCTCTCTGAGTTTTATCCATTCGGCCCCATTCAGCCTACTGTTTTATAGCGTTTCTCCCCATTCAGTTATCGGTTTTTTTCCTAGCGAGCGATAGCGAGACATCATTGTATGCAATGTATGGAGAAATCCGGCTTTGCCGGAGAAATTTTTCTACTGAACAATTTACAAATTAAGTCAGCTGTCTAAAAAATTATCCAAAATATGTTTGCTCGCTATCGCTCGCCAGGTTTAAATCGACACCTGGATGAGGATAAACGTCATAAAACAGTAGCCTGAATGGGGTCGAATGGCTACTACCCAGAAAGAAAACAAAAAGCGGGTCGGTCCCCTTAATATGGTAATGGGATTATTAACGCGGGTCGGCGGCTCTTACAATTATATTTACATATATTACAGTCAAGGAAACGCGGTCACACGTGGGCTCTCGGATCAGGCAATGGCGGGTTAATTCACAGTAACCATTATAGCAGTTCTCCATGTGGACTAGTAATTGCCGACTTGCGAGTTTCGTTCTATAAGGAAGTTGGAGCTGTAGACAACGATATGTAACATAATTTAGAGCTAAAATGCGGTCGTAGTACATTTATAAATACACAAAACCCAATTCAACATACCCTATATCCATCAGAAACCTACATTATTATTGCATTTCTGTTTAATATCCATGTTCACGGCTCCAACCTCCTTATAGCCTGAAACTCGCAAGCGGTCAATTGGTAATCCCAGAAATCAGATATGCAAGCTCTACACTTACTGTAGCTCCTTGAAGTGTACCATCTCGACAGGTTCGGGCACTCCCTATGCCGACTTCGATTGTCTATTCTCTTGTACCGGTAGCATAGTAATGGAACAATTACCCTTATTATTCAAACACACTGTTACATGCATACACTTTAAGGGGAGGTTTTTAGTTGATTCCCTAGACTTCCATCAAGCTTTAAATTATTCCCCCTTGACCCCCTTTCTAGATAAATTTGTACATTTTTCGGTAGGAAAATGTCCCGGTCGAAGGGCGGTTCCCCCTAAATTACAGGCTCGGTATCGCTCGCCAGGAAAAAATCGACACCTAAATGGCACGAATGGTCTTAAAATTGACAGAAATGGGGCGAGGGTTCTTAAAATCGACAAACTAATGGGGCAAGCGTCTTTAAATCTCACAAGCAATGGGGCTAAACATGAGGGAGAAAGAGGTTCAGAAAGAAATCCTCCAGGTGGAAGTCTCCCCTTAAGATAACTCCTGGGGAGTATCTCATATACTCCTCGTCACTCGGTCCTTACACACTACCATCTCCTAGGAGTATTGGCAATCGGGTACCGTAATGTACCTTGTGCACGATATGCAACCCGTTTAGACAGGGCACGTCAGGCATCAAGGGGGGGGGGGGGAGCTCAAAGGCATTTCCAGATGTCGTAAGAGCGACTAAAAGTGCATAGGGGGGGATTCGTTAAGGGAGCCCACCTCGCTTTTTGTTCTCTTTCTCTCCCTCTCTCTTTGGCTTGTATCCATTCGGCTTCATTCAGCCTACTGTTTTAAGACGTTTACTCCCATCCAGGTGTCAATATTTTCCTGGCGAGAGATAGCGAGCCAGCATATATATATATTTTTGTTTTGACAGCTAGCTAAATTTGTACATTTTTCGATAGAAAAATTTCTCCGGCGAAGCCGGATTTCTCCATACAATGCTGGCTCGCTATCGCTCGCCAGGAAGAAATCGATACCTGGATGGGGATACACGTCTTAAAACAGTTGGCTGAATGGGACCGAATGGATACAAGCCAAGAGAGAAAAGGAGAGAAAGATACAAAAAAAAAGCGAGGTGGGCTCCCTTAATGAGTGATACTAAGCGGGCACTGTGGCCTTTACTTAGTTCTCATGATATCCTTAGATTCTATATTCGATATAAGGGAACGGGGGGTTACCTACGTTATAGTCGCAAAGGGAGAGCTTTACGAATTGACCACTTGCGAGTTTCAGGCTATAAGGAAGTTGGAGCCGTGAACATCGTTATTAAACAGAAATGCAAGAATAATGTACGTTTCTGATGGATAATTGGTATGTTGAATTGGGTTTTATGTATTTATAAATGTACTACGGCCGTATTGTAGCTGTACGTTCTGTTAAATATCGTTGTGTACAGCTCCAACTTTCTTATATAGAATGAAACTCGCAAGTGGTCAATTGCGATTGGTAACCCGAACAAGGGGGTGGGAAATTACGAACAGAGCGCACGATTCTACGTTTGGTATTCACATGTGCTGGGTTTTAAGGGGACAGTGGCTGTTTGTTTGGTCTATTAATTAATTTATTCATATATTTGTTTAGTTTTCGCCCTAGACCTCCATCAAGCTTAGAAAAAACACCCCCTAGACCCCCCTTCAAGATAGATTTGTAATTTTTTTGGTAGAAAAATACCCCGGCCAATGGCCGATTCCTCCTAAAATTACAGGAAAAATATCCCGGCCAAAGGCCTATTCCTCCTAAAATTACAGGCTAGCTATCGCTCGCCAGGAAAAAATCGACACCTAAATGGCACGAAGGATCCTAATATTGACAAAGAAACGGGGTGAAAGGTCTTAAAATCATCAAACTAATGAAACTAATGTCTTAAAATTTCAAAACTAATGGGGCTAAACATGAGGAAGAAGGGGGTCAAGAAAAACGAACCCCCCCCCCCCCCCTTAAGAGGCAATTGTGAAGGCAGACGTGTTTTATTAATTATTCTTTGTCATAACTGATAATTACTATAGTCTATTCGCTGTAAGCAGCGAGTAATCATGAACTGTATCCTCTGTAACTCAAAAAGGGCTAGAGCAAATGGGCTGTACATTTCCACACCGATTCCTTGACTGACTCTTCCCAAATTGTAGAAATATATGCTCGATTACTCTAGTCGTTTTTGAGTTACAGAGGTTAGAGGTCATGATTTCTCGCCTACTTACAGCGCATAGACTATACCAATATATCAGATAAGCTCATTTAACCCTTTTAGTACCGGCGACGTATTTTGTATTTTGTTCTAACTATATTCAGACGATGGTGTGCAGTTTAAGAAGGATCCGTGGTACGGTAGTAAAATGGGTTAGGTGTGATAGTTCCAAGCCTGTTCATTGCTGGAGGCCCTTTGTAGACGTGTAATAATAGCCAGCATAAAGCTAGAAGGACGGCACCATTTCTTTGTCAATATTAAGATCTTTCGTGCCATTTAGGTGTCGAATATTTCGTGGCGAGCGATAGCGAGCCTGTAAATTTAAGACTAAGACATTTTTCGATATACACATTTATAATTTTAACTTGAAGGGGGTTTTAAGGCATGTTAGTTTAATTTAGGTATGTTAGTTTAATTTAGGTATGTTAGTTTAATTTAGGCATGTTAGTTTAATTTAGGTATGTTAGTTTAATTTAGGTATGTTTGTTTAATTTAGGTATGTTTGTTTAATTTAGGTATGTGTTTAATTTAGGTATGTTAGTTTAATTTAGGTCTATCTATCTATCTATTGCCTGACGCCGTGATCCCCGAAGGGGTGGCCACGAACGAACCGCCCCATGCACCTCTGTCCCCAGTCAGTCGACGCCCCTCCCCCCAACCAGCACCGCCTTCGTTCATGTAGTTCCTCACTCCATCCTTCCACCTCATATTCGGTCTACCTCTCCCCCTCTGTCCCTCCACCTCGCTCTCGTACACCCTCTTAGTCATTCTCTCGCTTTCCATACGTTCCATATGGCCGAACCATCTCAAGTTGTTCCTTTTCACACTTTCCAGCACATCTACCTCCACACCACACCTCCTTCTTACTTCCTCATTAGTCTGTCTATCCCTCCATGTAATTCCACACGCACTCCTTAAGTAATTCATTTCCACTGCTCTCACTCTTGGTCTGAGTCTCTCAACCAACGTCCATGCTTCGCTTCCGTAAGTCAGTGTCGGGATTACCACACTGTCATGCAAGGACTTCTTCACTTCCATACTGACCACCCTATTTCTTGTTACTGCTTTTAGCGTTCCTACAACCCTCTTCCCCTGTTGTACCCTCTCCCGCACCTCTTCATCCATAGTCCCATCTTTACTCAACACACTGCCCAGATACTTAAAAGAGTTGACGATCTCCATAGCCTGACCGTTCAGCTTCACCTCACACTCTGTGACTTCACCCCTTTCCAAGACCATAACCTTGCTCTTCCCCGTATTTACCTTCAAATTCCGTTTTTCGCACACTGTTCCAAACTCATTTACCAGACCCTGCAACTCCCATTCATTATCACTCATCAGAACTGTATCATCCGCAAACAGCAGTATAGGTAGCTTCCACTCAATTCCCTCCCTTTTCAGCGATACACCAACATCCACTGCTCTTGATAGTATTTCTTTCATAACTCCATCCATATATACAGTAAACAACCACGGGGACATCACACATCCCTGTTTCAAACCAACATTCAGGTCAAAGAACTCGCTCTGCTCACTCTCCACACGTACTGCCGCCTTTGCACCCTCATACATGCTCTTCACTGCTTTCAGCAACTTGCCCTCTACTCCGTATATTCTAAGTACTTTCCACAAACCTTCTCTATCCACTCTGTCATAGGCCTTCTCCAAGTCCATAAAGGCAACATACACCTTTTGTTTCTTCTCCAGATACTTCTCCACAACACAATTCAGGGTAAAAATCTGATCTACACATCCTCTTCCCTTCCTAAAACCTCCCTGCTCGTCGCCTATCCATTTCTCCGTTCTCACTCTCACTCTCTCAATCACTACCCTACTGTATACCTTCCCTACTACGCTTAGAAGACATATTCCTCGGTGGTTACCACACACTCCTCTTTCCCCTTTGCCCTTATATAGGGGGACTATTATGCCAGTCTTCCAGTCATCGGGTACACTCCCCTTCTCCCATGCTAGTTTGCACATTTTCCATACCCATTCTATCACTATCTCACCACCATACCTCAACATTTCCCCACACACTCCATCTGTTCCTGGTGCTTTCCCCAACTTCACTCTTTTCATGGCTTCCCATAAACATAATTTAGGTATGTTTGTTTAATTTAGGCATGTTTGTTTAATTTAGGCATGTTTGTTTAATTTAGGCATGTTTGTTTAATTTAGGTATGTTTGTTTAATTTAAGTATGTTTGTTTAATTTAGGTATGTTTGTTTAATTTAGGTATGTTAGTTTAATTTAGGTATGTTTGTTTAATTTAGGCATGTTTGTTTAATTTAGGCATGTTTGTTTAATTTAGGTATGTTTGTTTAATTTAGGTATGTTTGTTTGTTTAATTTAGGCATGTTTGTTTAATTTAGGCATGTTTGTTTATTTTTTTATTTTTATTTTTTATTTTTTTTTCTATGTGATTGAGGGAGGCAAAAGGCATAACTGCCTATAGCGAGTGCCTCCCCCATAGTTGAAAGAGTGACAGGGCCAAAATCAAGGGACGTTCGAGCCAAGATGCCTGGACACACAGAGTTTGAAGCAATTTAAGTCATAGGAAGAGGGAAAGACTGATTCTGGGAGAGAGTTCCAGAGCTCAGATGTTGAGTAGAAGAAAGTTTGAGAGTAACGTTTTACTCTTGGGTTGGAGAGTTGCACAGAGTAGGGGTGGGATTGAGTTGCAAGACGGGTACCACGTGCCCTACGTAAAGGAGGTGGTATGCACTGGGATAGCTCTGAGGAACACTGATTATTATAGTAGAGATAGAATAGCGAGAGAGATGCAACATTGCGGCGGAGAGAGAGAGATTGCAGAGAGTTGGTGAGTGGACGGGAGTTAATGATACGAAAGGCCTTCCTTTCAACTTTGTCTAGGAGAGCGGTGTGAGAGGAACCTCCCCACACATGTGAACAATACTCAATACAAGGGCGCACTATGCCCCTGTACAGAGCAAGAAGCTGTGCAGGGGAAAAGAACCCCCTAAGGCGGTTGAGCACACCCAGCTTCTGGGAGGCTGCCTTAGCAAGACTGGTAATATGGTCCTTCCAAATGAGAGCAGAAGAAAAAGAGACACCAAGAATATTGAGAGAAGATGAAGGGTTGATTTTTGTATTGTTGAAGAATAAGGGATAGTCCGCTGGGAGATCCTGACGGGTAGATAGATGGAGAAATTGGGTTTTGGAAGCATTAAAGTTAACAAGGTTTTCTCTGCCCCAATTGGAAATAGTATTTAGATCAGAATTTAAGAGTTCTATGGCTTCATTACGTTTGTCGTTGAGGGATTGCTGGCTGGGGCGTTCTGAAAAACTAATGGAGTAGTGTAAGGTTGAGTCGTCTGCGTATGAATGGATGGGAATTAAGGTACAGTTAAGGAGATCATTTATAAAAATTAGAAAGAGAATAGGAGATAGGACAGAGCCCTGAGGAACACCGGAGTTTATAGGGTGAGGAAGTGAACAATGGCCGTCCACAACCGCAGCTATGGAACGGCCGGAAAGGAAATTAGAGACAAAGGCACAGATGGAGGGATAGAAACCGAAGGAGGGTAGTTTAGAAATTAAAGATTTATGCCAGACTCTATCGAAGGCTTTCGATATGTCTAGTGCAATAGAAAAAGTCTCACCGAAGTCCCGAAAGGAGGATGACCAAGAGTTAGTAAGATATGAAAGAAGATCACCAGTAGAGCGACCCTTAAGGAAGCCATACTGGCGATCTGAGAGCAGATTATGAGAAGAGAAATGCTTAAGAAATTTGGCAGCAAGAATAGTTTCAAAAACTTTAGAAAGACATGAGATAAGAGCAATTGGACGATAGTTGGAGGGTTGAGAGCGGTCACCCTTCTTTGGGACAGGTTGAATGTGAGCAAACTTCCAGCATGAAGGGAAGACGTTAGAGGATAGACAGAGACGAAAGAGTTTGCCTAGGCAGGGAGTCAGCACGGAAGCACAGTTTTTGAGAACAACAGGAGGAACACCCTCCGGACCGTACGCCTTATTAGTGTTAAGCCCAGAGAGGATAGAAAGTACATCTTTAGAAGAGATTAGGATATTAGGCATAAGTAAGAGAGAGGAGGGCGGAGAGGGAGGAATAGCATGTTTGTTTAATTTAGGTATGTTTGTTTAATTTAGGTATGTTTGTTTAATTTAGGTATGTTCGTTTAATTTAGGCATGTTCGTTTAATTTAGGCATGTTTGTTTAATTTAGGCATGTTTTTTAATTTAGGCATGTTTGTTTAATTTAGGCATGTTTGTTTAATTTAGGCATGTTTGTTTAATTTAGGCATGTTTGTTTAATTTAGGCATGTTTGTTTAATTTAGGTATGTTTGTTTAATTTAGGTATGTTTGTTTAATTTAGGTATGTTTGTTTAATTTAGGTATGTTTGTTTAATTTAGGTATGTTTGTTTAATTTAGGTATGTTTGTAAAGGGGATCGGGGGCGGGGGGCCTGGTATCCTTCTCCCCTTAAATAAATCTACCAAAAAAACGAGACAGAGATAGGGGCGAGGGAATGCGTTCGTGGTCCCGGACCCTAAGAATAGGAGCTTTGAGTGTGCGTGGATGTAGTACGAATGAGAAGCGAGAGGATATTGGAAGGTTATTTGAAAGAAGGATGTATGATGTCCTTGCACTGAATGAAACAAAGATGAAAGGAGAGGGAGAAGTGGATTTTGGAAACGTGATAGGTAGAAAGTCTGGAGTAGACGAGGGAGTCAGGGGGAAAGAAGGAGTGGCTATTATTGTGAAGGAGGAGTTGAGAGAGTTTATAAAAGAGTGGAAAGAGGTGTCATCAAGGCTAATGTGGGTGAGAATGCGGTTTAAGGGTGAAAGGTGGGTTTTTGTAAGTGCGTATGGACCAGGAAGTGAAAGAGAGTTAGACGAGGTAGAGGGTTTCTGGGAGGATTTGAGAGATTGTCTACAAGGGTTTGATGAAAATGAAAATGTTATAGTTTTAGGGGACCTAAATGCTAGGGTAGGAAATGAGCCTGTTGAGGGAGTCATCGGTAGTTTTGGTGTGGATGGTGTAAACGAGAGTGGAGAAAGACTGAAAAATGTATGTGAAGAGTGTAGATTGAGTGTAGGTAATACGTTCTTCAAAAAAAGGCGTATAAACAAGTACACCTGGCATAGACTTGTGAGGGGAGAGATTGTAGAGAGGGCATTGATGGATTATGTGCTGGTGACAAGGGAAAGATTGTGTAGACTGCTGGATGTGAATGTGATGAGAGGTGAGGCGGAGGGTATGTCAGATCATTACCTGGTGGAGGGAAAGCTAAGAGTTAAGAGTTACAGGAGAATAAGAGACAAGCGTGAAGTAAGAGAGGTAATAAAAGTTAGTGAGTTAGAGAAGAGTGAAAAAGAGAGGGAGTACAAGGAAAGACTAAATGAAAAGTGGATGGAAGTAAGAGAGATGGAAGAGAGAGAAGTAGAGGTTGAATGGCAACAGTTTAAGGAAGGAGTGAAAGCAAGTGCAGAGGTAGTATGCGGCAAAAGGAAAGTAGGAGGCAGAGGTATCAGGAAGGGAAGCGAGTGGTGGAATGATACGGTGAGAAAGGCAGTTGAGGAGAAGAGACAGTGTTTTGAGAGGGTTTTACAGGATGGTAGTGTTGAGGTATGGGAGAGGTACAAGGAGAAAAGGAGAGAGGCAAAACGGAAAATTAGAGAAGCAAAAAAAAGATGCAAACGAAAGGTGGGGCCAAAGGCTGAGTGAGAATTTTGAAGAACGAAAGATGTTCTGGAAGGAGGTAAATAAAGTAAGGAAAGGAGGACAAAAGAGGGAAGAGTCAGTGAAAAATGAAAATGGAGAATTACTAGTGGAACCAGTTGAAGTGAGGAAAAGATATGCTGAGTATTTTGAATCTTTGTTAAATACAAGAGATGGAAGAGAAGCAGTGATTGAAGCAGAGGTGGATGGAGATAGGTTACCCAGGCCACCCAGGTGGCAGGGAATGAATGAAAGGATTGAGGAAAATGAGGTGAAAGAAGCAGTGAAACAAATGAGAGCGGGAAAAGCAGAAGGTTTGGATGGCATTGCTGTGGAGTGTATAAAGAAGGGTGGAGATGTAATAATAGATTGGTTGGTGAGACTTTTCAATGTGTGCTTTGTTGTGTCAATGGTACCAATAGACTGGAAGAGTGCATGTATTGTGCCGTTGTACAAGGGGAAGGGAGATCGGCAGGAGTGTTCAAGTTATAGAGGTATTAGTTTATTGTCAGTGGTTGGAAAGCTGTATGGCAGGGTGTTGATAGAGAGGATAATAAAGTGTACGGAAGTTGCAATAGGAGAAGAACAGTGCGGTTTTAGGAGGGGAAGAGGGTGCGTGGATCAGATGTTTGCAGTAAGACAGTTATGCGAGAAGTATTTAGAGAAGCATAAGGAGATATTTTGGGCTTTTATGGACTTGGAAAAAGCATATGATCGTGTGGACCGTGAAGCAATGTGGAAGGTGTTAAGGATTTATGAAATAGGAGGAAATTTGTTAGAAGCAGTTAAGAGTTTTTATGAAGGGAGCAGAGCATGTGTGAGAGTAGGAAATGGTGAGTTGAGTGAATGGTTTGAGGTAAAGGTAGGTTTGCGACAGGGTTGTGTAATGTCACCATGGCTGTTTAATATGTTTATGGATGGTGTGGTGAGGGAGGTGAAAAGGAGAACTATGGGAAGAGGATTGGGTTTAGTAGGAAAGAATGGTAGAGATTGGGAGTTGAATCAGTTGCTGTTCGCTGATGACACAGCATTGGTGGCGGATTCTGATGAGAAACTGCAGCGGGTAGTCAAAGAGTTTGGTGTGGTTTGTGGAAGGAGGAAACTGAAGGTGAACGTCAATAAAAGTAAAGTAATGGTGTGTAATAGGGGAGAGCATAGGGTGAATCTAGATGTGAGGCTGGATGGGAAAATATTGGAACAAGTAGAGTGTTTTAAATATCTAGGAGGAACGATAAGCAGGAGTGGAGGTATGGAAATGGAGGTAAAACAGAGAGTGTGTGAAGGAAGGAAGGTTTTCGGAGCAATGGGAAGTATGTGGAAGACGAGAAATCTCGGAGTGAAAGTAAAAAGTGCACTGTATCAAGGAATTGTTGTGCCAACAGTGATGTATGGGGCTGAGACATGGACTCTGAAGAAAAAGGAGAAAAGAGGGCTGGATGTGATGGAGATGAGCTGCTTGAGGAGTATGTGTGGAGTTACTCGTAGAGACAGATTGAGGAATGAAGAGATACGTAGGAGAGTGGGGCAGCAGGAACATTTGTCAGCCAGAGTGGACAGAAGGGTGCTGAGCTGGTATGGTCATGTTGAACGAATGGGAGATGAAAGGCTTACAAAGAGAATATGTGAGTCAGGTACAAGGGGAGATAGAAGGGCAGGAAGACCCCCATTGAGATGGAGAGACTGTGTAAGAAAGGCTTTGGATGATAGAGGAATGACTATAGATCAGGCAGGGGAAGTGGTGGTGGACAGGAGTGAATGGAGAATGCTTGTGAATAGTTGAGTGAACACGTGGTCATTTGGAGTAAGGGGTCGGGCGCAAGTTCGACTAGATAATAGTCCCATCAGGCGCCTGGCCCGGGGGACGATTAATATGAAGGGTGTGCCTGGAAGTGTGGTGGGAGGGCTTGTGGCTTTGGCTCCGCTGCATGTCTGCCTGCCGAGATCGGAAACCTCTCCGGGTGGTCAGGGGCTGGGGGAGTGCTGGAGCGACCTTGGTAACCCTGGTCTCTGGGTCTTCTCCTGGGTGACCTGGATGTGTGTGAGTTTGAGTTTTTTATCTGTGTTTATTTTTTGTTTTATGTTGTTTTGTGTTTTCCCTGTTCTGGCACTCGACTCTCAAGAGTATGTTGCGGTGTTATTGCATGGAAAATGGGAAGGACTGGGATCTAGGTCTCCCATACGTTTTATTTGCTGCGAGAGAATTACCTGGGGAGAGCTTGGGATTTAGCCCGAACGAGTTGGTTTTTGGGACACAGGGTCAGGGGCCCCTCCACATAGTCAAGGAGATCTGGGAGGGAGTCACAAAGCAATGCTCGCTTACAAAGTATGTAGTTGAAAGCGTGAGAGAATGCTAAAGAGCTTGGAGGTAGCAGTCGGAACCTTAAGAGTTCACAAGCTCAGATGAAGGACAGATACGACCAGAAGGTGAAGCTGAGGAGTTTGAAGTAGATCAGAAGGTACTGATACTACTGCCTCTGGTGGGACACCCCTTGTCTGCCAAGTATTCTGGTCCGTATCGGGTTGTAAGGAAGGTTTCTGATCTCGACTATTTAGTAGCTACTCCTGATCGTAAGAAAAAGAACCAACTTTGCCATGTAAATCTGATGAAAGAGTATGTGAGGCGCCCCTCCGAGCCTCTCACTGTCCCGGTGTTGATCTGCAGCGATCGTGGTGGAGAAGGAGGAAGGGACAGTCAAGCTGCGGGGGAGGATAATTGGGATTGTCATGTTTCCGCGGATCAGTGGGCGGGGAATTCTAGACAAGTGGCTCACGAGTTGATATTGCACCTGCCTGAGCAACAGCGTGTAGCTGTGCAGCACTTGTTTGATTCAAACCCAGCTGTTTTCGCGGAGCATCCTGGCCTCACTACTCAAGCGGTGCACGATGTCGATGTTGGGGACCACCCGCCCTTTAAATCAGTGCCATACCGTGTTTCCCCTATTAAATTACCAGCACTTAGGGAAGAGCTGGATTATATGCTGAAACGTGGGCTGATTTCTGAGGGTGCAGTAAGGTGGACTTCCCCAGTCACACTGCAGCTCAAACCAGATGGCAAGGTGCGGTTTTGTATAGATTTCCGCAGGTTGAATGGTTTAACCCCCACAAATGCCTACCCTCTCCCTCGCGTGGACGACAGTGTGGATAAGATAGGAAAAGCCAAGTTCCTCACTAAGATAGACCTTGTTAAGGGTTATTGGCAAGTGCCCTTGTCTGAGCGAGCGCGAGAGGTGTGTGGGTTTGTGGTGGACGGTGCCACATATCGTTGCCATGTTATGCCATACGGGCTGAAAAATGCCCCTGCAACGTTTCAGAAATTAATGAACGACATTGTAGCCGACATTCCCAACTGTACAGTGTACCTAGATGATGTCATAATATACGACGATGATTTTAACAGTCACTGTGCTCACATCGGACAGCTTTTTAATAAACTGAATGAAGCAGGTTTGGTGGTAAACCTGGGTAAGTGCGATTTTGTCAAAGCCACAGTTTTGTACCTGGGGTTCGAGGTGGGGATGGGTCAGGTGTGCCCTCCACAGACAAAGATCAAAGCCATCGATCAGTTTCCCCAGCCTACGACTAAGAAACAAATCATGCGGTTTCTAGGTATGATAGGCTATTATCGTCGCTTCATCAAAGGCTATTCGACTGTACTTGCACCTTTAACTGACTTATTATCTAAGGACAAGAAGTTCCGGTGGGTTCCTGAGTGTGCAGAGGCGTTTTCCTTGGTGAAACACCTGTTATGTACCCACCCCATACTCAGGGCCCCGGACTTCAGCAGACCTTTTCAGCTGGCGACTGATGCAAGTGGCGTAGGGGCTGGGGCTGTCTTGTTACAGACAGATGATGAAGGTATCGAACATCCAGTGAGTTTTTACAGTAAAAAATTCAATAGTGCACAAAGGAATTACTCTGTAATTGAAAAAGAACTCCTGGCGATAGTGCTGGCGCTCAGGCACTTCGATGTATATGTTCCTGCTTTCGGACCAGTCGTAGTGGTTTATACCGATCATCACCCTCTGAAATTCTTGAATCAGTTTCATAACCGGAATATGAGGCTGACCAGGTGGTCACTCATGCTTCAGGAGTATAATCTGGACATACGCCATATTGCCGGTTCTGATAACGTGATAGCGGATTGTCTATCAAGGGTGGATGATGTTGGTTAGACTGCCACAGGATTGAGGGTTGAGTGTGGAGGAAAATAGGCTGTCACTGTAGTTCAGCCGAAAAGAACAAATTAAAAAAGCAAAAACCTTATAAAAACTCTTTATTTTTATAACGTGTAGAATTTTGTATAAGATGTTGTAGCAGTATCTAAGTTGAATGTTTTCGCTTATTGTCGCTAAGTTAGTTGAACTTGCTCGGTGGAGCGCAACAATCTTTATTTTTTTTATATATAGTGCCTTGTGTCGCAACAGTGTGTGGTACTATGAGAAGCTTTCTGTTAGATATGAAGAACTTAGTCAAGGGTCTTATATCTTGGGGGAGGTGTGACGCTTCTGCATAGTAGCCACGTGCGGGCGTGCACGCGCGTTGGCTGCCCAGCCGTTTAGAAACCGGTTGGCGGCAGCCGGCCGGCAGGCTTTTCCTTAGTATATATCCTATGACAACGTAACTAATGTCTGGGATATTCTTATGTTGTTTCACAGCTTGTAGCTGCCCTTATTCTTAACCAACGCATCTTAGTATATTTTATTCTCGATAGTTGATTGTTTCATTATAATATATAAGATGTAAGTCTAGTGAGGGCGGGAGGAGACGAGCGGGAGAGAGAGACCCGCTTGGGACGTTGCTTCGCTTGCCAGCTTGGGACGAGCCTGAAGCGTTGCCATATGCATTTCATTGCAACGTTAGGCTTAGTTTCGACTCACGCACGGGGTAGACGATTTTGACCCGGCAACTGTGTTGAGTGTTGCCAAGCCTGGGATGTATTCTGCATGCCTAGGGCGGGGTCCAGACAGATTCAAGACTCAGAGCTCACCTCACTGTCGTACCCTTCGGACCCCCTTGATATCTATCCCTCTCAACCCCACTTAGAAACTTTCTCTCTTACTTTGTATACCTTCCTTCCACTACTTCACCAATCTATTTAATTATCCCATCCCCTTGATAGACCTTATATCTATTATTGTATTAACGACGAGCTCTCAGATAACTAGATAGGATTTTGGGCCTTATGCAGAGACGTAATTGTTAATGAGACCTAGGAAGCTTTTTTGTTGTCTCATATTTGGTGGTTTCATGCTTGCTAGTGTGTTCTTGTGTCAGGTTAGCAGGGGCTAGACCGGAGGGGAGGCTTTTTGCGATCCTTTAAGTAAAGTCTGCTGGTGCGAGTCCTGTGGACCTGCACGACTTTACTAGGATACCCGTGGGAGTCTGGGGGCATTTTCTTGTCTGTGTCCCTGTGTGTCTAGTGTTGTGTTGTGTGATGGCCCTTGCCTAGTCCACTCAGCATTGCGCTGGCACGTCTTGCTTTTGTTTTAGGGTCGCCAGGAGAGAGTCAGATACTTGCGATCTGAGTCTCTCAAGAGAGCACCCTTTCAATTAGAGTAATTTGGCGCACAGACTTGGGAACGTCCCTAGGCTAGAGCAGGTGGCTCAGCCCGGGTATCCGAAGCCTATATCCTTCCGGCTAGACCTCTGCCACCTGGCAGATTAACAGCTAGGGGTTTATTATCTCTGTATGCTTGTTATTGTGCCACAGTTTACCGTTTTTGTGAGCATTGTGAGTCAGGGTGTGGCTTAGAGACTCTGTCCGAGCAGGCTTGCCTGACTAAGAGTGAGAAGCACACCTGTATGTGGTTATGTTGCGAGTTGCTGCCTTTATTTAATTATACCTATGCCATTATACACTGTATGGCCTATCACTAGTATTTATTCCTGCATATGAGTTAAGAGTTCTCTAAATCCGTAACGTACTTTCTTTGCTAAGCATCAGACCCTACAGTAGCCGCATGCAGTTTAGAAACCCGCATCTTGTCTACCTGTACGATGTTTTTAGGACTGTTTGCTTTCACCTTCTTTCACGCAGGGGTGATTAGTTGTATTAATTAACGTAACGTTAAATGTACTTTCTTCTAGTTTGTTATTAAATTGTTTCTGCAATTTAATTCCGTTATCTATCTTTTCCTTGAAGCTTTAAGTCAACTTAATTGTGTGATCTTTTATATAGCCTGCTTGACTATCAGCAGTCTATAGTGCGTGCACCCTGTAACCGAGTCATAGGATACCTCGTTGTCCAGGCAGGACTCTTGACGGTTTAGGGTGGTTTGTTGCCTGGGTTTATAGATAAGGGTTGGATCTAGCGTTTTCCGTTGTTGCTTGTTGCCGCATACCTAGTCCAATAGAAAGAGCCCAGTGATTATATATCCCAGGACGTAACAGTGTCGATTTCTTCCTGGCGAGCGATAGCGAGCCAGCATTGTATGGAGAAATCCGGCTTCGCCGGAGAAATTTTTCTATCGAAAAATGTAAATTTAACTTGTCAAAACAAAAACAAATATATGTAAATATATATATATATATATATATATATATATATTGACACCTGGATGGGGGTAAACGTTTTAAAACAGTAGGCTGAATGGGGCCGAATGGATACAAACCAGAATCAGTCTTTCCCTCTTCCTATGACTTAAATTGCTTCAAACTCCGTGTGTCCAGGCATTTTGGCTCGATCGTCCCTTGATTTTGGCCCTGTCACTCTTTCAACTAGGGGGAGGCACTCGCTATAGGCAATTCTGCCTTTTGCCTCCCTCAATCACATAGAAAAACAAAAAAAACAAAAAAAGGGAGAGAGGGAGAGGGGGGGGGGGGGGGAGCAAGAGAAAGCTGCTCGGTCGCCTCGTTTGATTATATATTAAGCTGAAATTTGGTGTGCCGATAGATATTACCCTTTTAGTCTCCTCCTTGACCTCCATCAAGCTTAAAAAAAACAAAAAACAAAGGTACAACAAAAATAAAAAAGCATATCCTCCTTTTAGATAAATGTGTAAATTTTCGATAGAAAAATGTACCGGCCAATGCCGGTTCCTCTTAAATTACAGGCTCGCTATCGCTCGCCAGGAAAAATAGACACCAAAATGACACGAAAAGTCTTAATATTGACAAAGAAATAGGGCGAAAGGTCTTATAATCGCCAAACTAATGGGCCGATAGTCTTAAGATCTGAAACATAATGGACTAAACATGAGGAAGAAGACCTGGGAAAGACGGACCATATTTTTCATATTGTATCTTTAATCCCTCTCTGTCCTCCTTCTTCTTTTCCTCCCTCCTCTTGTTCCTCCTTCTTCCTCTCTCTTGTTCCTCCCTCTTCTTGTTCCTCCTTCTTGTTCCTCCCTCTTCTTCCTCCCTCTTCTTGTTCCTCCTTCTTCTTCCTCCCTATTCTTGTTCCTCCTCTTGTTCCTCCCTCTTCTTCCTCCCTCTTCTTGTTCCTCCTTCTTCTTCCTCCCTCTTCTTGTTCCTCCTTCTTCCTCCCTCCTCTTGTTCCTCCTTCTTCCTCTCTCTTGTTCCTCCCTCTTCTGTTCTTGTTCCTCCTTCTTGTTCCTCCCTCTTCTTCCTCCTCTTTTTTTCCTCCCTCTTCTTCTTCCTCCCTCTTCCTCTTCTTCCTCCCTCTTTCTTCCTCCCTCTTCTTCTTCCTACTACTTTTTCTTCCTCCCTCTTCCTCTATTTCTTCCTCCCTCTTCTTCTTCCTCCCACTTTTTCTTCATCCTCCTTCTTCTTCCTCTCCGCCCTTTTCTTCCTACTTCCTCTTCTCCCCCCTTTCTTTTCTTTCTTGTCTTCTCATTATTATATATTTTCTTTAGCTCCATTTCTTCTCTCCTTCCTATTCTTGTACCACTACTGCTATCTCTTTTTCCTTATTCTCCTTCTTTCTCTCTCCTGTATTCCTTTATTTTTGTTTCTTATTTATTGTCTTTCTCCTCCCATTCTTCCCCTATCATTTTATCTTGTTATCCGTTTTTTGTCGTCTACTTCATCTCTTCCTCCTCCCCTTCCTCTTCCACCACCTCCTCTCTCAGTGTCCCTCCTCCCGCTCTCTCTCTCTCTCTCTCTCTCTCTCTCTCATTTCCCTCCCGTTGCTCCTTATCTCCTCCCTCTTTCCTCCTCTTCCTCCACCTTCATTCTCCCCCCTCCTCCTTCTCCACCTCGTCTCTCCTCCTCCTCCTCCTCCTTGAAAAGGTGCAACGCAGTCACTAAAATTATACTTAGATTGCGTAATAAACCGTAGGAAGAGCGTTTTAAAGAACTGAATTTGTTTAGCTTAACAAAGAGCAGAATGCGAGGTGACCTAATAGAGGTGTTCAAAATCTTCAAGGGATTCAGCAACCTAAATGTAAGCGAATTATTCACGATCAATCAAGCGAATACGAGAAACAATGGTTGTAAGATTATAGGCCAAGCGTTTTCGTTCTCACGAGGCGAAGCATTTCTTCTTCAACCGCGTTGTGAATATTTGGAACAGACTACCCTCGAACATTGTAAACTGTAATACTGTCGAAACATTTCAAGAACCATCTGGATAAACACATGGCAAATAACCCCAAATTAACACAGTTTCTTCAGAATAACGCGCAACGAAGTGACAACGCATACCGCAATGCATATTGATTTTCATACTTCTGTTCCCTTTCAGAATTGTAGTAAAATAGAGTTAGCTTAGATTACAAATCAACTTAATTTTCTCCCTGGCCTGTCCGAAATTCCGTGTCAGGTTTTCCATACTACATGGTATTTTTCCAACTGTTTCCATGCCAGTTTTAGCTGGAGGGAGTGGTGGGTGGGGTGGAGCCTTCTTCTTTGCTATCCTTTTCTCTACCTCGCAGTCAATAGTTTAGTAGTTTTAGATATCCAAACTGCCCTGTAAGGACCAATAGGTTTGTTGCAGTTGGTTCTCCTTTGTATTCCTTGTTTTCCTCCCACCTCCTCCTCCTCTCTCTCATTTCCCTCCTCCCGCTCCTTCTCGCCTTCCTCTCTCCTCCTCCTCCTCTCCTCTTCCTCCCCCCACTTCCCACCTCCTCCTCCACAATTCCTTTGATAGTGTTGGTGTTATCAGTGGTGCCTTCATTACCCAGCCGTCTTTGATACCTCCTTCCTTCCTTCCCTCCTGTGCTGCTAGTCAGTCATACTAACTAACTTCTACATGGTCATATACAATATATATACTGTACATATATATATATATATATATATATATATATATATATATATATATATATATATATATATATATATATATATATATATATATTGAGGCGTTTGTTTATGTATAGGGAGATATGGAGTGATTGTGTGTATGTGTTAAACACCGTACACATGGTGTGCGTTCATTTGACATCGTAAAATAGTGAATGGAGTTTTACGTTAATATTTCCAAGAAGCGTGGCGAAGTTGACGACTTGTACCGCTAACGTTAACTTTCTCTCACTGGTTGCTGACTCCTCCAACTTAGCTAGCTTTTAACTTAAGAGAAATCGGCCTTCGGCAGGGTGTATTACAAGTTTGATAAAGGTGGAGGGAATAAACTAAAGTCCTCCCTTAAGGGGAGGTTTTTAGTTTCGTCTCTAGATATCCATCAAGCTTAAGATTACACCCCCTTGAGCCCCTTTCAAGATAAATTTGTGCATTTTTCGGTAGAAAAATGTCCCGGCTGAAGGCCGGTTCCTCAGCCGGCAATGTCAGGACTCGATTGCTTTCATTCATTTTGAGTTATGAGAAGTTAAGGGGTCAAGAAAATTGTCAAGTTCGTTGGCGCTACCTATAGTGTAATTATTTGTCACAAACACCTATGGAGGTTTCACATCAGCTTCCACCCTCATTAATACAATACATTAAATGTATTGTAATTTGCGAACTATGCAGAATCTGAGATTCTATCATACAGGAAATTATGATTTATAATTACAAAATGAGTTCATCCTCCAATGGTAATGTAGGCTTTGCTGTAACCCTGTATATACATATTATCACCAACCCACCAATTAACTTACTTATAAACCTAATCAATTAAATCAATGAAACTAATTAACTTATCGAAATCGCTCTGAGGAATTAGCGTAGATTTAGAAAAACATAATGAAAAGAAAAAAATCCAGAAAATAGAATAATTAAAGATAAACAAAGGAACGGAAGGATTAGGATGGGAGGAAGATTAACCCCTTCAACACGATGACGCCTTCATACCTTTGATACTGGCTTGAGTAGACGATTTTATGCAGTTTGAGAAGGACCTATGATATTTAGAGGGATTATTGAGATCGCGTTTACCCCTTCGAGTCCTGGAGGTAAAGAAAACCGTTTAATGATAGCCATAATTTGATGACAATTACTTAATGGTGGTGAACGGGTTAAGGGGGGATGGGCGTATTTATTTGCTCATTTATGTATATTTTTATTAGTGTTTTAGTTTCCTCCCTAGACCTCCATCAAGCTTTAAACACCAGGACACCATGATCCTCCCAGCCAATGGTCAGTTCCTCTTAAAGTACAGGCTGGCTATCGCTCGAAAATGACACCTAAATGACACGAAAAGTCTAAATATTGACAAAGAAATGGGACGGAAGGTCTTAAAATCGCCAAATTAATGGGCCGAACGACAAAATAGCTGAAAACTAATTGCGCTAAACATGAGGAAGAAGGGGGGACCAGAAAAACGACCCATCTCCCCTTAAAGAGAAGCAAGGGAACTGAAGGCAAGATAAATTAACCGAAATCCAATGATAAATACACGTCTGGCCGACTCCTTGAACGAAATAAAGTGGCGAGGGCTTTATGGGAAGATTGGCTGAGGGTGAATGCAATAAGTAAATGCTCATTATTGGTGGTGAAGTGGAAAATGGCAAGTGATCTAGACGTAGGGTGATGGGAAGGGAGAGAGAGAGAGAGTTACACGGAGTTACAAGGAATAGTTAGTATCTCAGAGACCTTGTGGTCCATTCCGAGGAGATACTCGAAGTGGAAGGAGAGATACTGTTTAGTGCACTACACTCATTACAGAGTATGCAACATACTATATACTCTCTTCTTGAACTGCTCTACTGAAGAACTATGAGAGAGTTAGAGTGGGAAAGGGAACTACTCTCCTGGAACTAATGTCCGTGGAGGGATTAGGAAGTTAGTAGGGGACATATGGGTTATTTACATAACACAGTTATAAATGATCTTTCATATATCTGAGAAAAAGAGAGTAATGTTTTAGTAATATATATATACCGGTACGCAATAATCCTTGATGAATCTGAGGGGGGAATAAAATATTTACAAACGCAGTCAGTCGCGGGTTTGATGCAAGATATTTGTCTAGGCGAAGTTTAAACAAATCAACGGTGCTGCAGTCCATAACATCTCGGGGAAACCCATTCCACAAGTTGACAACTCGATTGAAGAAGAAATTCTTAGATTAGTGTGAGTTAAAAGATTTACCAATAATTTTGCAACCATTTCCCCTTGTGTAATTAGATTGGTCGATAGTGAAGTAATTACTACAGTTCATAATTATTGTCGATGTCTTTGATGATTTTGAACACTTGAATTAAGTCGCCTCTTAATCTGCGCTGGGTTAAAGGAAATAGATTAAATTCTCTAAGACGCTTCTCGTATGGTTTGTTCTTTAGGCTAGGTATCATTTTGGTAACTCTACGTTGAACTCGTTTTAGTTGTCTATATTTTTAGGGTAATAAGGGCACCAGGATTGAAAGCAATATTCCAGAAGAGGGCGGACTTAGGAATTGAAAAGAGTTGAGAGAGAGAGAGAGAGAGAGAGAGAGAGAGAGAGAGAGAGAGAGAGAGAGAGAGAGAGAGAGAGAGAGAGCTATTCTATGATCATTCTATGGCTCATATCTAAATGTCGGCTAGGCCCTAACAATTATGGAGTAAAACACCATGCATAAGCTCCCAGGGGATTCTCAGAGATGTGCATGTACAGTCGGCCTAATAAGTGATGTCTCGGCACCAAGTATATTCTGATCCATAATTGGTATCAGCAATATCCAAATCTTAATTTATTCGCATCGAGTGAGATATACAAACATGTTCCTACTCCTACCCAGCCTATTCAACATCTGACAGACATTAATACAGTACAGAGCGAGCCGAACGTAATGCCAGCTGAGACATGACTTATTAGCTCGACCGTAGGGTAACTATAACTCTATGTCCCGGCCTTCGGCCGGGACATTTTTCTACCGAAAAATGTACAAATTTACCTTGAAAGGTGGTCTAGGGGGGGAGGGTCTGTAGTATAATGATAGATGGATATAGTCGACAGATAGATAGATAAACCGATTGATAGATAGATACAGAGCAGAAAAGGCGAGGGCGAGTTTCTTAAAGGGAGAATTTGAATAACTAATTAAATTCGGTCCATGAATAAGATTTTTATGAGAGGTCAGGTTGCTCTCTCTCTCTCTCTCTCCTCTCTCTCTCTCTCTCTCTCTCTCTCTCTCTCTCTCTCTCTTTTTTTTTTTTTTTTTTTTTTTTTTTCCCATGTGTCGGTTTTGGTTGGTAAGAGGGGAGGATATTTTTGTCTACATACTGTATATTACGAAGGCATATAAATGCGTCAGGCAATAGATAGATAGATAAGATATAAATGTAAGCCTTTGTTTGTATAGTTGTATTTTTGTTATCACTATTAAGACATTTTGTGTACTTTAGGAGTTATATTTTTCGTGGCGAGCGATAGCGAGCCTGAAATTTAAGAGGAACCGGCCTTAGGCCGGGACATTTTTCTATTGAAAAATGTACAACTTTATCTTCAAGGAGGGTCTTGGGGGCGTGTTTTTTTAAGCTTGGTGGAGGTCTAGGGAGGAAACTAAAAATATAATAAAAATATAATAATAAAATAATAAAATGATACATAAATGAGCAAATAAATACGCCCATCCCCCTTCATCACCATTGCGTAATTGTCATCATGTTCTGGCTACCATTAGACGATTTTCTTTAGCCTGTAGTATACCTCCAGGACTCAAAGGGGTAAACGCGATCTCAGTAATCCCTCTAAATAACATATATAGGTCCTTCTTAAACTGCATAAACTCATCTAATAAAGCCAGCATCAAAGGTATGTCTACATATATTACGAAGGGATATCTATGTAAGCCTTTATTTTTATTATTGAACTTTTGTTTGTTTTAGGGGATCAAAAGTCGGCAGTGGATGTGACCAAAGTTATTTCTAGCCGTAATTTTTGAGATACTGAACTATTGTCGTAGTCTGTGTTTATTTTTATGGTGTTAAATGTATCAATGTTAATGTATTACTAAGACAATAAACTATTGTAATTGAATGGAATTGGGGACATCACACACGCTTCCTTTAACCCAACATTCAGATCAAAGAACTCGCTCTGCTCATTCTCCACACGTACTGCCGCCTTTGCACCCTCATACATGCTCTTCACTGCTTTCAGCAAACTTGCCATCAACTCCGAATATTCTCAGTACTTTACACATACTTTCTTTATCAACTCTGCACATTCACATAGGAAAAAAAAAAAAAAAAAAAAAATATGTCATAGGCCTTCTCCAGGTCCATAAAGGCAGCATACAACTATTGTGACCCATAATGTCTTCTGTGCCATTTTAGAGTTATAGTTACCCTACGGTCGAGCTAATAAGTCATGTCTCAGCTGGCATTACGTTCGGCTCGCTCTGTACTGTATTAATGTCTGTCAGATGTTGAATAGGCTGGGTAGGAGTAGGAAACATGTTTGTATATCTCACTCGATGCGAATAAATTAAGATTTGGATATTGCTGATACCAATTATGGATCAGAATATACTTGGTGCCGAGACATCACTTATTAGGCCGACTGTACATGCACATCTCTGAGAATCCCCTGGGAGCTTATGCATGGTGTTTTACTCCATAATTGTTAGGGCCTAGCCGACATTTAGATATGAGCCATAGAATGATCATAGAATAGCTCTCTCTCTCTCTCTCTCTCTCTCTCTCTCTCTCTCTCTCTCTCTCTCTCTCTCTCTCTCTCCTCTCTCAACTCTTTTCAATTCCTAAGTCCGCCCTCTTCTGGAATATTGCTTTCAATCCTGGTGCCCTTATTACCCTAAAAATATGACAACTAAAACGAGTTCAACGTAGAGTTACCAAAATGATACCTAGCCTAAAGAACAAACCATACGAGAAGCGTCTTAGAGAATTTAATCTATTTCCTTTAAACCCAGCGCAGATTAAGAGGCGACTTAATTCAAGTGTTCAAAATCATCAAAGACATCGACAATAATTATGAACTGTAGTAATTACTTCACTATCGACCAATCTAATTACACAAGGGAAATGGTTGCAAAATTATTGGTAAATCTTTTAACTCACACTAATCTAAGAATTTCTTCTTCAATCGAGTTGTCAACTTGTGGAATGGGTTTCCCCGAGATGTTATGGACTGCAGCACCGTTGATTTGTTTAAACTTCGCCTAGACAAATATCTTGCATCAAACCCGCGACTGACTGCGTTTGTAAATATTTTATTCCCCCTCAGATTCATCAAGGATTATTGCGTACCGGTATATATATATTAGTAAAACATTACTCTCTTTTTCTCAGATATATGAAAGATCATTTATAACTGTGTTATGTAAATAACCCATATGTCCCCTACTAACTTCCTAATCCCTCCACGGACATTAGTTCCAGGAGAGTAGTTCCCTTTCCCACTCTAACTCTCTCATAGTTCTTCAGTAGAGCAGTTCAAGAAGAGAGTATATAGTATGTTGCATACTCTGTAATGAGTGTAGTGCACTAAACAGTATCTCTCCTTCCACTTCGAGTATCTCCTCGGAATGGACCACAAGGTCTCTGAGATACTAACTATTCCTTTATTCCTTGTAACTCCGTGTAACTCTCTCTCTCTCTCCCTTCCCATCACCCTACGTCTAGATCACTTGCCATTTTCCACTTCACCACCAATAATGAGCATTTACTTATTGCATTCACCCTCAGCCAATCTTCCCATAAAGCCCTCGCCACTTTATTTCGTTCAAGGAGTCGGCCAGACGTGTATTTATCATTGGATTTCGGTTAATTTATCTTGCCTTCAGTTCCCTTGCTTCTCTTTAAGGGGAGATGGGTCGTTTTTCTGGTCCCCCCTTCTTCCTCATGTTTAGCGCAATTAGTTTTCAGCTATTTTGTCGTTCGGCCCATTAATTTGGCGATTTTAAGACCTTCCGTCCCATTTCTTTGTCAATATTTAGACTTTTCGTGTCATTTAGGTGTCATTTTCGAGCGATAGCCAGCCTGTACTTTAAGAGGAACTGACCATTGGCTGGGAGGATCATGGTGTCCTGGTGTTTAAAGCTTGATGGAGGTCTAGGGAGGAAACTAAAACACTAATAAAAATATACATAAATGAGCAAATAAATACGCCCATCCCCCCTTAACCCGTTCACCACCATTAAGTAATTGTCATCAAATTATGGCTATCATTAAACGGTTTTCTTTACCTCCAGGACTCGAAGGGGTAAACGCGATCTCAATAATCCCTCTAAATATCATAGGTCCTTCTCAAACTGCATAAAATCGTCTACTCAAGCCAGTATCAAAGGTATGAAGGCGTCATCGTGTTGAAGGGGTTAATCTTCCTCCCATCCTAATCCTTCCGTTCCTTTGTTTATCTTTAATTATTCTATTTTCTGGATTTTTTTCTTTTCATTATGTTTTTCTAAATCTACGCTAATTCCTCAGAGCGATTTCGATAAGTTAATTAGTTTCATTGATTTAATTGATTAGGTTTATAAGTAAGTTAATTGGTGGGTTGGTGATAATATGTATATACAGGGTTACAGCAAAGCCTACATTACATTGGAGGATGAACTCATTTTGTAATTATAAATCATAATTTCTGTATGATAGAATCTCAGATTCTGCATAGTTCGCAAATTACAATACATTTAATGTATTGTATTAATGAGGGTGGAAGCTGATGTGAAACCTCCATAGGTGTTTGTGACAAATAATTACACTATAGGTAGCGCCAACGAACTTGACAATTTTCTTGACCCCTTAACTTCTCATAACTCAAAATGAATGAAAGCAATCGAGTCCTGACATTGCCGGCTGAGGAACCGGCCTTCAGCCGGGACATTTTTCTACCGAAAAATGCACAAATTTATCTTGAAAGGGGCTCAAGGGGGTGTAATCTTAAGCTTGATGGATATCTAGAGACGAAACTAAAAACCTCCCCTTAAGGGAGGACTTTAGTTTATTCCCTCCACCTTTATCAAACTTGTAATACACCCTGCCGAAGGCCGATTTCTCTTAAGTTAAAAGCTAGCTAAGTTGGAGGAGTCAGCAACCAGTGAGAGAAAGTTAACGTTAGCGGTACAAGTCGTCAACTTCGCCACGCTTCTTGGAAATATTAACGTAAAACTCCATTCACTATTTTACGATGTCAAATGAACGCACACCATGTGTACGGTGTTTAACACATACACACAATCACTCCATATCTCCCTATACATAAACAAACGCCTCAATATATATATATATATATATATATATATATATATATATATATATATATATATATATATATATATATATATATATATATATGTACAGTATATATATTGTATATGACCATGTAGAAGTTAGTTAGTATGACTGACTAGCAGCACAGGAGGGAAGGAAGGAAGGAGGTATCAAAGACGGCTGGGTAATGAAGGCACCACTGATAACACCAACACTATCAAAGGAATTGTGGAGGAGGAGGTGGGAAGTGGGGGGAGGAAGAGGAGAGGAGGAGGAGGAGAGAGGAAGGCGAGAAGGAGCGGGAGGAGGGAAATGAGAGAGAGGAGGAGGAGG
>JBAKBP010025110.1:0-33930 GCA_037953745.1 Lithodes maja | reverse complement strand
GGGAGTTATGGAGAATTGGAGGAGAGATATAGGTGTGAAGCCCCCTTGCCACATGACTCGTTGCCGCCGTTTGGGGGCTTCCGGGCTTGTAGGTGGGGCGGCCAAGGTTCTTGGCCGCTCTCCCTATCACCTCCAACTAATTTTGTCATGTCCTTTTCTTTCTCCTCCTTTCTAGTTTTCGTTTTTCCCTCTTCCGCTTTCTCCTGGGGCTGCCATCCGAGGCCGGTCTCCCACCCTTGAACTTTTGTGGTCCCGTCCCTCCCTTCCCTTCCGGTTGACTTCCCTGTTTGCTTCCTTCCTTTCTCTTTAACTGCTTCGGAGGTTCTAGTTTCCTTAGGGCTTCGCCTTGGTGTCTCTGATCACTGCTGAGTTGGCAGAGTCCACCTGGCGACAGGTGCTGCCGGCCAGGGCTCGCAAGGCTCGTTGCTGGAGGATAGGCACTATAGGGTTGCTTTGGGGTTTCTGACTCTCTTCTCTCTTCCCAGTGAGTGTGTCAGGTGACTACGCCGGCCCCGTTCTCCGTGGGACAAAGCTGCAGGACAAATGCCCGGGTTGTACAAGGTCCCTAGCTCAAAGCCGAGACCTGTCCCATCTCAATTGGCCGCATTCTGGGTTTCGTGGCCCTGCGGAGGTCTTTCTCCCTTTCGTTGCCAGGGGCACCTGGTAACCGCAGTATCTTCTTCCATGCTTTACCCCCTTTTCTCTTGCTATGGTGACGACTTATGCTTTTTTCCCTGTTCTTCCCTGTTTATGGCTTCTGCTTTAGTGGTTCCGGTGAGTGAGCCCCTTGTGGCATGCAGCCTGCCACTTGGGGGTCTGTTGTCTGGCTGTCAGTCCGGTTCACCGCGGGAGCACGGTGAGTCGGGGATGGTTTTGGGTGCTCTCGACCGGCCCGCTGAACTATCCCTCGGTCGTCGCTCGTCCCTCTCGTCCATTACCGTTCCGAATCCTTCTCCTACCCTTCCGTCTTCGTCACGTCTTTCTCCGCCCTCCACTACCCAGGATTTCATCTCCTCTCCTGTAGTTATTTCCGCGTCTTCCTCTTCTTCCTCTTCTCTCTCTAGTCTTGTCACCCTCGACCCTTTTCTGCCCTCCCTTCCTCGTTCTCTTTCCTCTTCTTCTCCAGTTTCGTCCTCTTCTCGTCCTCGCTCCTCGGTCCTCCCTATGTCCTCTCTCTTTGCACCTCCTTCCTTTACTAAGTTTTTCTCCATCCCTGCTTCTGCGCCTCTAGCCGGTGATGACCTCCTCTTCCACCTGCGTCTCCTTCAACAGGTGGGAAAGGACGTCACCTTCCACTCCCGCCATGATGCCTCCCGTCTTGTTACCGTCCAAAACGAACTTCAGGCTACTGCTATGTCCTCTTTCGTCGATTGTTCTGGCACCCCCATCCCGGCTCAAAAAGATCAACGACTCAACTCCTGTACAGGGACTGTCCTGATCCCCGCTTCCATCCGTCTCGGGGGTCGTCCTTTCGCGGATTGCGCCGACCTCGTCAAGGACATCGTTGTCGCTCAAGACCACAAGGTGGTTAGTGTGGTGTGCTACACTATCCCTCCTCGCGACCTTCGCCGCCATCCCGCTAACATTGCCAAGATCTCTTTTGATGGACTTTCCCTTCCTGCCCATGTTATTGTCGGTGGTACTCGCCTCCCCGTGACTGCGTCTCTTCCCCGTCCACTCCAGTGTCGCAGCTGCTGGCGTTTCGGCCACCCGGCTAAGTTCTGCCGTACAGCCGCTGAGAGCCCACTCTGCCCGCGCTGTGCGCAGTCCGGACATGCCGTTGGCGAATGTCAGTCAACGTCCCAGTTCTGCCTTAATTGCCGCGGGTCTCATTCGGCCGACTCTAAGATTTGCCCCGTTCATCTGTTCGAGTCTGAGGTTGCTGTTCTCAAAGCGAGACACGGCCTTACGCTCACCGCAGCCCGCCAAGAGGCTCGTCGCTTGGGCTTCACCCCTCAGTCATTTTCCAAGACTCTGTCTCCTCCCTCCTCTTCTTTGCCTCCCTCTACCACGCCCCCCCCTTTTTCTGGTTCCTCGGTTCCTTCCACCGCCTCCGCTCCCTCCGTCCCCCCGGTCGCACCAGTTTCGTCATCTGCCTCCCTTCCTTCTACCGGTGCTTCTCCTGGATTTTCTCCTTCCTCCTCTTCAGTCTCCTCCGTTCGTCCTTCCGTCTCTTCCTTTTCTGTCCCTTTGTCTAACACTTTCTCTGTTCTCAGTCCTTCTCCTACTTCTGCCCCTTCCTCTTGCTCTCTTCCTTGTTCCTCCTCTTCTAGTCTCCCTCCACGCTCTCACCGTTCCAAGCCTCCCCCCCGTTCTCCGTCATCTTCCTCTTCTAGTCGCCCCAAATCTCCTACTCGCTCTAAACTTCCCTTCTCCTCTACCAAACGGGCTCCTGTGCTCCGTTCTTCCTCGCCCGCTTCCTCTTTTAAACGTAAGGGTGGTCTCCGTGATGTGCGGTGCTCAAGTCCCTGCGAGAAGAAGAAGAAGTCGCCTCCTTCTCCTTCTGTTTCCCTTTCTCCTCTCTCCGTCCAGTCTCCTCCTCCTCCCGTCCCTGCATCCCTAGATTTCTCCTACGAAACCCTACCTCAGATTGACGAATTTATCCGTTCTTCCCACCCACCACCTTCTACTGTTCACGCCGAAGTTCATCCTACCCCCTCTTCTCTCCCCCCTACCCCTCTCCCGCCTTTCCCTCTCCCGCCTTCCCCTGCCCCGTCCTCTTCCTCCACTCCCCCTTCTGGCCTTCCTCCGGGCCCTCCTCCTCTTCCTCCTCCTGACCCTCCCCCTCTTCCTTCTCCTGCCCTTACCCCCTCCTTCTCTTCCCACCCGCCGTCCGTCCTTCCTCCCTCTTCCGGCCCTCCTCCTTCCTCTCCTCTTTCTCTGTTAGACCTCCCTATGCCCCCCGGTTTCCAGTCTTCCCCTTCAACGTCTTCTCCAATTCCTGCTCTTATTTCCCATCGTTAGCCTCTCTTGGCTATATTTTCCACCCACGGTGTTACCTGTATTTTGTAAATATGTTGTATATAGTGTACGTCTTTTCTTCCCTCTTGTACGCGTCTTTTTAATCTTTTTTGTCATTGTAATGTCCATTTTACAATGGAACATTCGTAGTTTTGCAGCACATCGTGTTGATCTTCGTTACCTTATCTCTAGGTTTAGCCCACTTATTATTAGTTTACAAGAATCGCGTTTATCTAATGCCCCCTCCCCAATTCCTTTTTACTCCTATATAAGTTCTCCCCATTCCCAGTATGCTACTTGCCTCCTCGTACATCTTGATGTCCCAGTGTCTCAGTTAACTATCCGTACCTCTCTTAAATGCACGCTTGCCAGAGTGTTCCTTTCCCGCTGGCTTACAGTAGTTTCCATATACCTTTCCCCCTCGATCCCGCTCGATGTTCCAGAATTAAACAGGATCCTTTCTCTATTACCTCCACCTTTCCTCCTTTTAGGGGATTTTAATTGCAGGCATTCCCTGTGGGGTGACTCTACCGTTAATACACGGGGTCGTTCCCTTGAGGCTCTGATTCGTACACACGATTTATTTCTTTTAAACACTGGTTCCTCTACGCATTTTGATAGCGGCACCCGTACCTTCTCATGTATTGACTTGTCTCTGTGTTCCCCTACACTATCCTTGGATTTTACTTGGAAGGTCTTTAATGATTACTGTGCGACTGACCACTTCCCGATTGTCCTCTCCCCTACGTCTTACTCCCCAGTGCCACGCCCTCCCCGTTGGTGTTTCGATCGTGCCGACTGGACATCTTTCGCTGATCTCGCCGTTCCGTCTAATCCGACCCCTGCTTTCCCGGACCCTGATGCCATGCTTACCAGTTTCCTGATGTTTGTGCTCCATGCTGCCTATACTTGTATTCCACGCACTACTCGGAGTATGTCTTCTAAGTGTGTACCGTGGTGGACTGCTCAGTGCACTTCGGCTTTACGCAATAAAAGAGCCAAGTGGAAGAGTTTCCGTCGGAAAAAAGGCTCTCCATATGAGCGGGATGCGTATACTCTTTTCAAACAGGCTAATGCCGTCTTCCGTCGTACAATCCGCTCTGCTAAAAAATCTAGCTGGATGTCGTATGCCTCTACTATCAACGCAGATACACCTGTTGCGCAAGTCTGGGCTCGCGTCAGGAAGATTGCAGGGAAACATGCGCCTACGCCGGCCCCTGTCCTCCATACCAACACTGGCATTGTGGGCGATCCGTCTCTGGTGGCCAATATGTTGGGACAACATTTCAGTGATGTTAGCACTGGCTCCCATCTCCCGCCCTCCTTCCAGATGCATAAACGCCGTTCTGAACTTAGGCGACTTGACTTCGTCTTATCATCTGATCGGTTTTTCAATGCCCCCTTCTCCCGGGCTGAGCTTGAGTCTAGCCTGGGAGCCTGTAAGGATACATGTGAAGGCCCTGACGGTGTCCATTACTTGATGCTGAAGCACTTATCTCCACCTGCGCTTGGCTTTCTCTTGTCCATCTACAACCGTCTGTGGTCCACAGGCTTTTTTCCGGCTGGGTGGAGACATGCCATCCTTCTCCCATTCCTTAAGCCGGGTAAGTCGGGCCATGCACCAGCAGATTACCGTCCCATTGCCCTGGTCAGTTGTGTCGGCAAATTATTAGAACGCATGGTTCACTCCCGCTTAATGTGGCTCCTGGAATCAAGAAGCATCCTGTCACCTTTTCAATATGGCTTTCGCAAGGGCCGTAGTACTTTGGACCCATTATTGAGATTGGCGACTTCTATCCGCGATGCCTTTTCGGACACTAAGTCGGTTTTAGCTGTATTCTTCGATCTTGAAAAAGCGTATGATACTGCCTGGAAATACAACATCCTTCGTACCCTTTTACGTTCTGGTGTGTCTGGCAACATGGCGGTATTCTTGCAGAACTTTCTCCGTGATCGTACTTTCCGAGTCAAGCTTCAGAATACATTCTCACGAACATACCCCCAACACGACGGTGTCCCACAGGGTTGTGTTCTTAGTACCATCCTTTTTATCCTAGCTATTAATGGTATTATTTCTTCCCTCCCTCTTGGTGTCCGTGCTTCTTTGTATGTGGACGACTTCGCTATTTACGCTGTGGGTTTGGATATCGCTGCCCTACAACATCTCATGCAGCGGGCCATTGATGCAGCTGCGCAGTGGGCTACGGCCCATGGTTTTCGGTTTTCGCCCTCGAAATCTTGTGCCGTCGTCTTCACAAAACGCCATACAGTCCCGCATCCTGTTCTTACGTTGTATAACCGCCCTCTGCCTTACAGGTCCTCAGCTCCATTCTTGGGTCTCATTTTCGATACTCGGTTGACATGGTACCCGCACATTACTTCGTTACTGACCTCCACCACCCGACGGCTTCAACTCTTACAAACCCTTAGCCACTTGTCTTGGGGTGCGGACCGGACGACTCTTCTGCGCCTCCATACAACGCTTATTCTCTCCAAGATCGATTATGGCTGCCAGGTATATGCCTCCGCTGCGCGTACAAACCTTAAGCGCCTAGACTCCCTTCACCATCACGGTCTGCGCTTGTCGCTAGGGGCTTTTCGCTCTACTCCGGTTATTAGCCTTTATGCTGAGTCGGGTGTCCCACCGCTATCATCCAGGCGGGATAAACTGACCCTTCGATGTCATCTTCGCCTTCTGCAACACAGTTCGGCTGGTTTTCCTCCCACGGCTTGCGGCTTAGCCCCATCAGTGTCTGCTACTTCGTTCCCCGGTCGGGTCTCTGCTTTACTGGCCTCCTTCTCTTTTCCCATTCCATCGGTGCTACCCCTCCGACAGTCGGAGTTCCCCCCATGGCTACTCCCTCGCCCTACCGTTTGTACAGCTGCCCTCCCCCCCTCTAAGGCCTCTTCAACCCCACAGTTGCTTTATGCTCAGTTTACGGAACATCTGCTACGCCACTCTTCAGCCGTTCCAGTGTACACTGATGGTTCCAAGACCTCCGCCGGTACAGGGTTTGCGGTTGTGTTCCCGGACCGGACCTTCCAACGTCACATCCAATCATGTGCTAGTGTCTTTACGGCCGAGTTATTTGCTATTTTATTTGCCCTACGTACTATTTTTTGTTCACACCTGCATACCTTTGTAATTTTTAGTGACTCCCTTAGTGCTCTTCAGAGTATTCAGTCTCTTCCCGCTGTTAACCCCTTAGTGCTGGAGATTCAAGAATGGTTGTTCCGCATCGCTACTAAATTGAAGTCCCTGTCTTTCTGTTGGGTCCCGAGTCATGTTGGTGTGCCTGGCAATGAGCGGGTTGATTTTTTCGCCCGCTCTGCTATTACCTCTCACCGACTCGTGCCACGACGTATTCCTGCATCTGATTACTTCCCTCGTGTTACTCAATTACTACGTCAGCGCTGGCAGGACGAATGGACCTCCATGAGGGTGTCTGATGTCAAACTGCGTTCTGTCAAACCTTCCGTCCTCCCTTGGAAGTCTTCCTCTCATCGCAATCGTCGATGGGAGACCGCTCTAGCCCGTCTTCGGCTCGGCCACACCAGGCTCACGCATGGTCATTTGATGTCCTGTGATGTCCCCACGCTCTGTCCTTGCTGCCATATTCCAGTGTCTGTCCAGCATCTCCTGATCGACTGTCCGCGTTTCTCCAATGCCCGACGGCAGGCATTCCCCTTCATATCCTCCCTTAATCGCCCCCTTGTCTTAGCCGATTTGCTCGGAGAGTCCCCCACTTTCTCCCTCCCACATCTTATGCGGTTTCTCCTCCATACCCGTCTCCTTCAGCTTCTTTAATTAGTGTTTCCTAGTCTTCTTCTCCTCTACTCCGTCGTGCGCCCTGCCCCACAACACCTCCGATGTTTGTTTTTTTTTCCACAAAGTTTCTTTTGGTGCCACATAGTCTTTTTAGGCTTGGTGCGAATCCCTATTTTAATAATAATATAGGTGTGAAGGTGGAGTCACTGACAGAAATATGTGGAGCCAGTTCAGTAGCAACTGCAGATGGGCCATTAATTGCTAACCTAGATGCTGTGATAAGGAAAGTAGATGAGCTGGAGGCAGAGAACATGGCACTCAAGGAGCAGCTAAAGGAGTATGAGGGCCATTTAAGTGAGATAGTAAAGGGAGTAATAAGTGAGGAGAAAAATGAGTGGACAAGGGTGGGGAATGCTAAGGTGGATGCATTGGAAGAAATCATGAAGGAGCAGGTGGAAGAGAGAGAAAAAGAGAAAAGAGAGTTTGAGAAGAATGAAGTGCAGGTTTTGAAGAGCAAGGAAAAGGTAGTGAGGGAAACAGTAGATAGAGGTAAAAGTATAATAACTTTTGGAGACATTGAAGAACATTTAGCAGATATGAGGGAAAGAAGGGGAAGGGATGAGGACAAAGTAAAGAAAATATTGGAGTGTCTAGACGAAGGCTGTGATTGGGGGAAAGAACTGGACGAAGTAAGACGGCTAGGAAGATATAAAAAGGGTGAGATGAGACCGATAAAAGCAGAGTTTAAATCTAGGTCAGTGGTTGAAGCATTAACCATTGTAAGCTGGAGGCTAAATAGTTGTACTGGAATGAAACATATTAGGGTGAAAAAGGACTTAAGCATAGAGGAAAGGAAAAAGTTGAGAGAAGTTCAAGCAAGGGCTGACGATGAAAATAAAAAATTGTCAGATGAGGAGAAAAGGATTTTTTTTTGGAGAGTAAAGGAAGGGAAACTAAAGAAGTGGTACACTCAGAGTCAGAAAGAACGGAAAATACGAGGAGAAATTAACAAGGAAACAGTGAGTCAGGTAGTGGATCAAACCGAAGACAGAGAGATGGTGAGGGAGGAGCAGGGGATTGAGACGTTGAGTCAGGTAGTGGATCAGCCCGAGGACGGAGAGATGGTGAGGGAGGGGCGGGAGATTGTGGAGGGGGGGGGGGGGGAGGAGAATAGAACTAGCAGGGAATGTGGAGGTAGGTCAGGGAAGGGATGGAGGAGGAGGTGAACCTGATAGGAGGCAGGGAGGGAAGAGAAACAAGGAGGATTCCAATATACTGTGCTACTACACTAATATAGATGGAATAAACAGTAAAAAGGTAGAATTGGATGATATATTAAGAAAGGATCAACCACAGATAGTCTGTTTGACGGAGACAAAGCTGAACCAGGACTTTGACAGCAATATAGTGTTTAGTGAAGGATATAATATATGGAGACATGATAGAAAGGGAAAAAGGGGAGGTGGAGTGGCAGTATTAGTTAAGAACCCTATGACAGCAAAGCAAGTGGAGTTAAATAATGACAAGGCAGAAATAATGGCAGTTGAACTCAATGATATAGAAGGAAAAAAGCTAGACATAACAGTAGCTTACATGCCACCAAAGACCAGAGCATGGAGGGAGTTGGAGTTTGAGGAGATGGTCGAGGATATGATTCAGTCGTTGAGAAGATTGCTTTTAAGGAAACATCGATTGATCTTGGTAGGAGATTTCAACTGTAGTGAGGTTGATTGGGAATCGGGAGATGCAGGGCCAAATCAGAGATCTTGGGGAAGTCGGCTAGTGGAGTTGGTTACGGAAAATGTACTTGCACAACATGTGAAGGAAAATACAAGAATGAGGGGTAATAACGAACCTTCTAAACTCGATCTGATTTTTACAAAGGATCCTCACGAAACTAGTGATATAAACTATCTATGTCCTGTAGGTAAAAGTGATCACCTATTGCTAAAATGGAAGTTGACTTCGAGTAATGCCAATAGATTAGACAATAGCTACATAAATGACAGATTAAATTATAGTAAAGCTGATTATGTATCCTTGAAAAGATATTTAGAGGGAGTAGATTGGGATCTTATTTTGAAGGAACAGGACGTACAAGGTAAATATAGTAGATTCCTCGAAAATTATAGAGTAGGAACCAATCTGTTTGTCCCAAGATATAAAACTGGAAATTTTACTAAACAGAAAGATTGGTTTAATTTGAAATGCAAAAGAGCTTTGGGTAGGCGTGATGCAGCTTGGGCTAGATTAAGAAGAAGGAACACTGAGAGTAATCGGAATAAATATAAACAGGAGAGGAATAGATATGTTAACATAATTAGGCAAGTTAAAATGAACTATGAGAAGAACATAGTAAATAAATGTGAAGTGATCCTAGATTATTTTATAAATATATAAACAGTAAGTTGAAGGTAAAGAAACAAATTACTAAATTAAGAGTTGATGCTAGGACGTATGGAAATGTATCGGACATGTGCGAGGTAATGAATAACAAATTGGGGTCAGTTTTTACTAGAGAGGAAGGTTTTGACGAACCACAGGTGGGAGTACTGGAGAGTGGTCTTAGTAAGATTGAAATAACTAGAGATGAGCTGTTATCTGCGATGAGAGGACTTGAAGTAAGGAAAGCTATGGGACCGGATGAAGTGTCTGCCTGGGTTTTAAAGGAGTGTGCAGAGCAATTAGTGGAGCCAGTGAGGGACATAATTCAAGCTTCCTTAGATAAAGGACAGGTTCCTGTTGAATGGAAAAGAGCTAATATCATTCCGATATACAAGAATGGAAACCCTGAGGACCCTCTAAACTATAGACCAGTTTCACTTACTAGTATTGTATGCAAGATTTGTGAAAAGCTAATTAGGAAGAGATGGATGAAAATGTTGGAGAGAAAGAAGATAATAACCCCAAAGCAATTTGGATTCAGAGAAGGGACATTTTGTGTTACCAGTTTGCTATGTTATTACAGTAGGGTGATAGATGTACTCCAAGAAAGAGGCGGATGGGTGGACTGCTTCTACTTAGACCTTTCCAAAGCATTCGATAAGGTACCACATAAGAGATTGTTATCTAAGCTTGAGACGCTAGGATGTGTCAGGGGGAGTTTGCTGAAATGGATGGAGAGCTATTTAACAGATAGGGAAATGAGGACCAACATTAGAGGAACTCACTCATCGTGGCGGAAAGTTGAGAGTGGTGTGCCGCAGGGATCTGTGTTGGCACCTCTCATGTTCCTTATGTACGTGAATGACCTGCCGATAGGCATAAACTCCTACATGTCAATGTTTGCAGATGACGTAAAAATTATGAGACAAATAACAAATAAAAGTAGTTGTGAGGAGCTGCAAGGGGATTTAGATAAAATATACGAATGGAGCACCAAGTGGAAAATGAAATTTAATATAAGTAAATGCCATGTGTTAAATATGGGAAGAAGTGTGAATAGACCAAATTGGGAGTACAGGATGGGAGATAATATAATTAGCAAGGCCGAAAAAGAAAAGGATTTAGGGTTGATTATACAAGATAATTTGTCGCCAGAGAAACATATTAACAAGCTCTTTAGCGGAATGTATGCAATGGCCGGGAATATGAAAGTTGCTCTGAACTACTTGGATGAGACCATGGTAGCGAAAATTATGAAGAGTATGATTAGACCAAGATTGGAGTATGCAGCAGTGGTGTGGTCCCCGCATCTAAAGAAGCATATTCACAAGTTAGAAAGAATCCAGAGAGCAGTTACTAGATTGGTTCCAAGTCTCAGAGAGCTGCCATATGAAGGGAGGCTAGACAAATTAAATCTACTGAGTCTAAAAGAGAGGAGAGAGAGGGGAGACATGATAATGAATTATGATGTACAAATGTGCCCGGGGGCTGGAGAGGCTGGATAGGGAGGATATATTAATTATGGATACAGGAATAACTGGAGGCCACAGCTACAAAGTAAAAAGACCTACCTGCAAGAACGATATCAGGAAGTTTAGCTTCCCCTATAGATGTATTGACAAATGGAATGGGCTGGAGGAGGAGGTGGTAGGGGCAAGGAATATCCATATTTTCAAGAAAAAATTAGATAAAAAGTAGACTGAGAGACGGGACAACACGAGCGTAGCTCAACTCCTGTAAACTACAATTAGGTAAATACAATTAGGTAAATACACACACACACTACTCGGACCAGCCTCAGTCTGCCAGAAGTCATGGAAGAGAATGCACACTTGCCCCCTGTCGCTCTCTCTCTCACTCCACTAAGCACACACACACATTATAAATTTTGTACACACAGTTTCAAGTCACTCTGGCCCCTAGTTTTACCGGCCCTAGTCACTCCAACCTCCCACCCTAGTTACGCCAGCATCCCAGCCTAGTTAATCTGGCCTCCCACCTTAGTCACACCTGGCCCCCACCCAAGTCAATCCGGCCTCCCTGTATACAAACCATGAATGAAATATATGAAAGATGTAGTAGATTATATTCAGTTTGGGAAGGAATTGTGGGAATCACAAGAGTTAATCGATATATAGACTGTACTCTGTTGATCTCCTGAGGGCCTTCTAAAACTGCATAATATCGTCTAGACTTCTACTTTTGGTTTTGAAGTACCAAATGGTTGGAAGAAACATTGAAACATAAAGTTACTTTGGAGCATTACCCTGTATAAAACTGTATTATGATCATAGCTAACTCTTCATGTGTGTGTGTGGTGTGGGGAGGAGTTGGTTGCTTGGGACATGTGTGGGCTGTTAAGACTATATGAAAGACTTGGGCGGTGTGGGGGAGGAGTTTGAAGTATCGGTTGAATGTTACTGCTCTGATCTGAGATGCCCCCATGCTGTGCTGTTTTCTTGCCTTGCGAGGAGCCGTAGGCCACCTGTTTCTAGGGGCGTCTGAAGGGAGGGAGCTACTTACCTTGGATACGCTGTAAGCCCCTTCTGTAGCGGCGACGTATGTTCAATTTTACTTTAGCTATAATTAGACGATTTTGTGCAGCTTAGGAAGGTTCTGTGCTAGCTAAAAGTATTATGTGAGATAGTCTAGCTATTTAATGGGTAGATGTCCTTAAACTGAATATAATTGTCTAATACTGTAGTTGCCAGAATACAATGCAAAGGATGTCACTGGTACAGAAAGGGTTAACCAGCGTATCCAAGTCACCTCCAATGTCCGAAGTGACCTGGTTTTATGAAATATGTGTATATGTGTGTATGCTTGTACATCAAGGTCATATTCTACCTATGAAACTATAACTTTTAGTCTTTTTACTAATTCCTTTCTTATGCTTGATGAAATTATTTTATGTAAGCCAGAATACAAAATACCAAGACATTTTTGTGTTGAAGGTCCTATTCAACATTAATTAATTAATTAGGTTTATTTGTAAGTTAATTGGTGGGTTGGCGATTATATGAATTTATATTTGGATTGACAAAATTTAGTTGTTGTTGTTGTTGTTGTTCCCCAAGCTGCCTGGCCGAACAGCCCCAAGGCCCCGAGCAATTCCAAGGCCATAACCGAGTGCTCCCACAGAACCCTCCCCGCCGACCACAATAAAGCCTGGGTGACCGAAGCCACACCATGGCGGGGAGCTGAGGAGAGTGCGGAAACGCCTGGGAAACCAAAGCCCCAGCCAGGGCCCTGTGCCCCTCAGCAATTATGAAGAGAAAGTTGAGGGGCAAGGGAAAAATGTGACGCTTTGGCTTCTAATCTTGGTAGATTGGGAGGTCAATCCACGGAAGAGACGCCGTCACTTGAGATCTAGAAAATATATAAGTTAAAGGAACAGTCAGAGTAAGCTATGGGTATGACAGAGATTGCTCAGCTCTCATTCTGATAGACCAGCCCATCACCACATGACTAGAACCCAATCCTCTCAGCATCAGCTAGGAAAGGCCCTAGAAAGCCGCCTTTGGCGGGGGGATAGCTCCCCTATTTCAACCTCTTTCGGGGTTGGGCACCCGCCCAACAAAATTTAGTTTTAAAATTTTGTTGGTCTTATTAGCCTTTCTGTTTATTGTAAAATCATGTTCGTTGCAGGTTTATGTAGATCTGATTAGCCCTTTTATTTGCACTAAAATTTATGATCATTGCGGGATTTTGTGGGTCTAATCAACATATACAGTACACTATATTTGCACTAAAATCATGTATGTTATAGGTGTTTGTGGGTCTTCCTAACCTTTTTTATTTGTACTAAATTTGTTATGTTCATTGCAGGTTTTTGTGGGTCTGATCAACCTGCGTAAGATTTGCAACCATCCGGACCTATACACGGGGGGACCACGCAGCTTTGACAATGACTATACTTCAGAACTACAGGTGAGAACACAAACTATACATGCATACATTGGACTGTAGTACAATTTATCCTGCCATACAACTACCCTAATCATGTCTTTGCTGTGGCTGATAATGGCATAGTGCTAAAAGTGTCTCAGCAAGACTCGACAAAGTCCCCCTGCAGCACCTACAGTATCTGAAACCACACCAGCCTCAACAGTGCCATAAGAAGACAGTGCCGTAACAAGACTTTACTCTATAGGATGACCATTAGTCCATACTAACGCCATCCTCCCTTATACTGTAATAGTTTTGTACAACACCCAGTGGGAATTGTGGGGCATATTCTTTTTCCTCCACTAAATGTGAAGGCACCCTTACCCCCAGCGGGTTTATTTAAACAAATTATTAACTTTTTGTCAAATTTAATACAATCCCAACAATAAGTGTTATGTTGGGAGAGAGGTATCCTGACCAGGATTAGAACCCACTCACTCCAACCTGTCCGTTCCATTCACATCCATTCTCATATCTCTCACCGATCCATCCACTCACTCACAGACAACACGCAGCTGCATGCACGACCTCCCGAAATTCATCCTTCCGAATCCTCCCTTCCTCGCGAGGACAGAGTCCACCTGGCCAGGCTGAGATGCGGACACCATCCAGCTCTCCTGAGCTATCAGAAGAGACTGGATGACTCCGTTGTCGACGCCTGCCCGGGATGTAACACAGCACCCCATACCATTAAACACATCATAGAAGACTGCATTTCACACAACCACTTACGCCAACAACACAATCTACACTCAATGAGAGCTCTGTGGGAAAGCCCGATCGTGGCCATGGCCTTTCTCAGGGACTCGGGGCTGTTCGGCCAGGCAGCTTAGGGAACAACAACAACCTGTCCGACATTATCATTAAATAAGTGTTATCCTCGCATAGTCAGTTTCCAAGGCAAGAGGGTACTGTACCTTCGAAGCAAACCAGGGGTGGAACACACAATAGCTGAGGATCTGCTCAAAATCTACAAGAAAACCAATAATTTAATATAAAAAGCTTAGATCTATGCAACAGACCATGCATGTACATTTTAGCCCTGGCCAGTAGAAGGTGGTAGAGGAAAGAGAATGAATCCCCAATTGCAACACAGCAGTTATTTGGTCCCTTGCTCCACCATCACTTTGCCACATCTAGGAACCATATGGGACTGTTGGAAGCGGCACCCTGCTCACAGTTACAGAGCTCTATAGTCTTACCGGCACCACCGCTATTATTCAATGATCCTGACGTGATGCTGGAAACTATACATACATACAGTATACATGTATACATAAACAAATTTAAAGACCAATTGCTCCACACAAAGTGCGGTTCCATTTTAAGTTTAATATAAATCATCTTACACTCATCCCTCCGTTATCGCGGGTTTGGTTATAGCGTTTCACTGTTATCGTGTCTACCTAAAAAACCCAACTATTCTGTTACCGTGGGTCCTAGAGCCGTTATCGCGGTCCCTCATTGACGGGAAAACTCGAAAATCCCGCCTGTCTACGTCACCGCCAATCGTGGGGTGATTCAGTAGCAGATTGGCTTGACGTAAGAGTGAGGTGGGGCTCTCATTGGCTGTATTTTTCCGTTCTTATATTTATTAATCATGTATCATCATACAGTGGAGTAAAAATAATGAGACTCGACATCAAACTAGAAAACACAAACAAACAACTGAATTGGACTCCAAGAAACTGCCATTGTCAAGGTCTTTGTTGCTTGGAGGCGAAATCTGAGTGAATCCGGTGAATCCGAAATCCGAGCGTCACTTGCGCAAGTTACGGCCGCCATCTTTTATGTCGTCAACACTAGCTAGAAACTCTTAAGTCTATCTGCCTTTTACGTGCTTATATTTGCCTGAACCTCATATCTCTTGTGTTTATTATGGCCTCGAGTGCATTTATTGATAGGGATGTGGTGGTAATGATAAAGGAATTGAATGCCCGGGATCATCAAAACAAAGTCAAGTCAAGTGTGCATACCGGCTACCGTGTCTGACGAAGGCCGCGAAACATGACGATGAGTTAGTCTATGGTTTCAAATAAAATCTATGTGGTAAGTAATATCCTCATAATAAGTATTTTTAGATATTCTCAGTACAGTATATATTTATTGGATGTAGGCTTATTTGGTGGGAGAAATGGGTACTTGGGTGACTTCGGACGAATCTGGGAGCAAAAAGTTGGGACCTGGGAACCAATTTATTTTTCCCCATAAGTTATTAAGTTTCGTTATTGCGATTCTTGTTATAGCAGCCTGCTAGCTTCACCAATTAGGGGCGAATAATCGCGATAACGGAGGGATGAGTGTACTTTAGTCGGAATAAAATGGAGATAACACCAATTTTTTTCTGTTTCCTTCCTAAGCTGATTAAAGTTATCTAATGGCCTCAATCTCTCTTGTGTACAGCCAGAACTGAGATCTGACTACGGAAAGCGGTCAGGCAAGATGCACGTGGTGCGATCGGTTCTGTGTCTATAGTCTTGACAGGGTCTCGCATAGCTGTCTTACTGCAAAAATCTGATCCACACACCCTCTTCCCCTCCTAAAATCACACTGCACTTCTCCTATTGCACCTTCTGTACCCTTTATTAGCCTCTCTATCAACACCCTGCCATACAGCTTTCCAACAGAGATATTAAACTAATACCTCTATAACTTGAACACTCCTTCCGGTCTCCCTTCCCCTAGTACAACGGCACAATACATGCACTCCTCCAGTCTAGTGGTACATCATCATCATCATGACGCCCCGCTTCCAGAGGAAGCACCCCAAAAGGGATGGCCATGGCAGAAACTGCCTCAGGCTCCTAGACATGCCTCCACAGACCCAATCCACAGTGCCATATCCACTAAGTGGATTATGAACCTTAGCACTGGTTTGAGGTAAAGGTAGGTTTGCGACAGGGTTGTATAATGTCACCATGGCTGTTTAATATGTTTATGGATGGTGTGGTGAGGGAGGTGAAATGAGAACTATGGGAAGAGGATTGGGTTTAGTAGGAAAAAATGGTAGAGATTGGGAGTTGAATCAGTTCCTGTTCGCTGATGACACAGCGTTGGTGGCGGATTCTGGGAAGAAACTGCAGCGGGTAGTCAAAGAGTTTGGTGTGGTTTGTGGGAGGAGAAAACTGAAGGTGAACGTCAATAAAAGTAAAGTAATGGTGTATAATAGGGGTGATCGTAGGGTGAATCTAGATGCAAGGCTGGATGGGGAAATATTGGAACAAGTAGAGTGTTTTAATTATCTAGGAGGAACGATAAGCAGGAGTGGAGGTATGGAAATGGAGGTAAAACAGAGAGTGTGTGAAGGAAGGAAGGCTTTCGGAGCAATGGGAAGTATTTGGAAGACAAGAAATCTCGGAATGAAAGTAAAAAGTCCATTGTATCAAGGAATTGTTGTGCCAACAGTGATGTATGGGGCTGAGACATGGGCTCTGAAGGAAAAGGAGAGAAGAAAGCTGGATGTGATGGAGATAAGCTGCTTGAGGAGTATGTGTGGCTGGATGACCTAGATATGTGTGAATTTATATTTTGTTTTTGTGTGTTCATTGTTTTATGTTGTCTTTTCCCTATTCTTGCTCTGTCTTGAGTTGCCCCCCCCCCCAATAAAAAAGGAAATGTGGGGATTGGGCCTGAGTATATATCTATCTATCTATCTATTGGCTGACGCCGTGATCCCCGAAGGGGTGGCCACGAACGAACCGCCCCCATGCACCTCTGTCCCCAGTCAGTCGACGCCCCTCCCCCCAACCAGCACCGCCTTCGTTCATGTAGTTCCTCACTCCATCCTTCCACCTCATATTCGGTCTACCTCTTCCCCTCTGTCCCTCCACCTCGCTCTCGTACACCCTCTTAGTCATTCTCTCGCTTTCCATACGTTCCATATGGCCGAACCATCTCAAGTTGTTCCTTTTCACACTTTCCAGCACATCTACCTCCACACCACACCTCCTTCTTACTTCCTCATTAGTCTGTCTATCCCTCCATGTAACTCCGCACGCACTCCTTAAGTAATTAATTTCCACTGCTCTCACTCTTGGTCTGAGTCTCTCAACCAACGTCCATGCTTCGCTTCCGTAAGTCAGTGTCGGGATTACCACACTGTCATGCAAGGACTTCTTCACTTCTATACTGACCACCCTATTTCTTGTTACTGTTTTTAGCGTTCCTACAACCCTCTTCCCCTGTTGTACCCTCTCCCGCACCTCTTCATCCATAGTCCCATCTTTACTCAACACACTGCCCAGATACTTAAAAAAGTTGACGATCTCCATAGCCTGACCGTTCAGCTTCACCTCACACTCTGTGAAATAGATAGCACTGAAGGAGCAGACCCAGAGCAGTCCCTCACCCGGATGGCAGTTCCACCACTGTTTGGCTATTTTATTTACCCCAGTGGGGCCCTAGCTGGAAGCATACCAAGCACAGGTATTTTCTGAAGATAGGAACCAGTGGTCCACTGCTCCAGCAACTGATTGCACCACCAAAGTGTACAAAGGAGTACAAAGGAAATTAAGCAACAACAGGTCTAGTGACCCTTCTCGGCTGCTTGTCCTCCAAAACACTGAGGATCAAGTGTCCAAACAGTGGTTTAGAGTGGGTAAGGGAACATTGGAAAGGGAACTACTGCCCTGGAACTAATGTCCGTGGCAGGATTAGGAAGTTAGTAGGGAACAGATGGGTTAGTAACTGAGGGGGGGATAAAATAAAGTTATTCATTTACAAACGCAGTCAGTCGCGGGTTTGATGCGAGATATTTGTCTAAGCGGAGTTTAAATGAATCAACGGTGCTGCAGTCTATAACGTCTCGGGGAAGCCCATTCCACAAGTTGACAACTCGATTGAAGAAGAAATTCTTAGACTCGTGTGAGTTAAAAGATTTACCAATAATTTTGCAACCGTTTCCCCGCGTGTAATTAGATTGGTCGATAGTGAAGTACTTACTACAGTTCATATTGTCGATGCCTTTAATGATTTTGAACACTTGAATTAAGTCACCTCTTAATCTGCGCTGGGTTAAAGGAAATAGATTTAATTCTCTAAGACGCTCTTCGTATGGTTTGTTCTTTAGGCTAAGTATAATTTTGGTAACTACGTTGAACTCGTTCTAGCTTGTTTATATCTTTTTGGTAATAAGGGCACCAGGATTGAACGCAGTATTCCAGAAGAGGGCGGACTAAGGAATTGTAAAGGGTTAGGATAACTTCTTTGGATTTATGCTCAAATGACCTGCCTATAAAGCCAATTATTTTGTTTGCCTTCTTAACAACTTCTGAACATTGTTGACTCTGTTTTAGGTTACTCGATATTGTTACTCCCAGATCGGTTTCTCTGTTTACATTCTTAAGCTGAGTGCCATTCATCGAATAGTTTGCTTTCTCATTTAGGTATCCGATATGTAGTACTTTACATTTATCCGCATTGAAACTCATTTGCCAAATTTGGGCCCAACATGACAATTTATCTAGATTGTGTTGCATATCATCAACTTGTTTTTTTGAGAGTACGCTATTTGCAATTTTTGTATCGTCGGCAAATTTTGAGATTGTACAGGTGAGACCCTCATCTATGTCGTTGATGTAAATTAGAAAGAGAATTGGTCCTAGTACCGATCCCTGGGGTACCCCGCTACTTACATTGGTCCATTTAGATGCCTTACCGTTTATGACTACTCTTTGCTTTCTGTCGCTGAGCCAATTTTCTATCCATTTGAACACACCGTCTTGTATTCCATGCGCTTTTAGTTTTAGCAGTAAACGTTTGTGGGGAACTTTGTCAAAGGCCTTTTTGAAAATCAAGGTATATAATATCTACAGCTTTACTCTCATCGTAGAGGTTGAGGATATCGTGGAAGAAGTCTAAGAGGTTTGTTAAACAGGAACGTTTTTTACGAAAGCCGTGTTGAGTATCTTTAAGTATGTTATTTTCCTCTAAGTGATTTACGAGTCTGTCTCTTATGACCGTTTCTAGCATTTTACATACAACTGAGGTTAAGCTAATTGGACGATAGTTACTGGGTAGGGATTTGCAGGCCTTTTTTTAATATCGGTGTTACGTTGGCTAGCTTCCACTGATCGGGCATAGTTCCAGACTGCAAGGATTTATTGAATAGTAATGTCAGTGGTTTGGAGAGCTCATCCTTAGCTTCCTTTAGAACTCTAGGCGAGATTGTATCAGGTCCTGGCGTTTTATTTACCTTGAGTTTATCTAAACAATTCAATACTTCTCTCTCTGTAACGGTGATATTGCTTAGAACATCTGAATTATCAATCTGAATCGGCAATGGTGTAGGGATATCACTGAGGTCTTCTGTTGTAAAAACTGATGCAAAGAAGGTATTGAGGGCATTACTCATTTGTACTTTGTCTTTGGTGTATTCTCCATTTTCATCGACTAACGGTCCAACAGTTGAAGTAACTACTTTTTTCTTTCTGATATAACTATAGAATTCTTTCGGGTTTGTTTTACTTTGATTCGCAATATGTAACTCTAAGGTCTTTTTACTTTGCTTAATTAGCTTTTTGGCTTTGCGTCGTAGCTCTACAAATTTCACCCGTTCTTCGTCATTTTGTGAGGATTTTAATCTATCATTAGCAAATTTTTTAGCAAGCAGGCAGTTTGAAATATCTTTATTCCACCATTTGGGCTTATTATTATGGCCTGGACGCCGTATTTTCGATGGTATGCAGTCTTGCACTGCTTTTAGGTAAGTGGTTTCGAATAACTTCCAAGATGTATTTATGTCGTTATTGTTAATTAAAAAGCTCCAGTCAGTTTCTTTAAACATAGCTCTTAAGTTTATGGAAGTTTGCTTTCTTGAAATTAGGGACTTTTTCGATGCTACTATTTGGTTCGTTACTAGTAAACTTTAAAGTGAAAGTTATCGTACAATGGTCGCTGTTACTGAATTCATCACCAACATTCAAATTATCTATCAATTCTTCTTTTGTTGCAAGTACAATGTCAAGAACGTTATTACCACGGGGGTCGGCGTTCGAACAAATTGATAAAGCGAACTCTCTTGCAAGTTCGTATACAAGTCATGTCCAGAGTGTGAAGTAAGGGTATCGCCCCACTTGGTCACAGGTAAATTAAAGTCGCCAAAAATTACGATATCTTGTGAGTTACTTACATCTGCAATTTGTTTGTAAATTTCTCGGTCAGTTTGCACTGATTGAGCTGGAGGTCTGTATATTAATGCAAGTATTATTTTTGTACCTTTATTATTCTTTATTAGCACAAAAGATGTGTCGACGTTTACAATTTGAGGTTTTGACACGAGGGTCGGGTTAAGACTTTCTTTGATATAAAATAAAACGCCACCTCCATTTTTATTTATTCAGCTATTCTCAAACATTACATAACCAGGAAGTGAATACTCTGCTAAAAAGTCTCTATCTTCTGTATTGAGCCAAGATTCTGTTATGCCAATCACATCATAATTTTCTGTAAACACTAGTTCCTCTAAATCTGAAAATTTATTGCGTATGCTACGAGCGTTTGCATAGAAAACCTTTAAAGTCGCGGTTTTAGAACTCACAGAACGTTCTTTCATCGAATTTTTGGTTCTGATCGGATCTACATTTACATTCATGGCTGACATCGGTCCTCGGTCGTTATCCCTGGCGGTTTTGAATTTGGGTCGTGTTGGTGGAGCTTTATCCAAATTCGCGGTTCTTGACAGATTAGCATTTAATTCCTTCGCAGGTTGCCGCCCTCGCTGTCTTCGGTCCTCCTTCCTGGTTGTCCTGTGCTGAGTCGATTTCTTCTCCGAAAATCCTTCACCGCATCGTTGAGAAGACGCCCAAAACGTGCTGCTCCCACCTGGTTCAGATGAACTCCATCGTCCGAAAACAAATAATCATCGTAGTAGAAATTGTCCCAGGTGTCGACGAATCCCACGTTTTCCTTCCTGCAGAGGTTTGCTAGACAACGATTTGTGCTGCTGGCTATGTTGTAAAATCGGCTCTCTACACCAAGCCGGGGGACGATTCCTGAGACGATGATCCTTGATGACTTCTCCTTAAACGACTTGATCAGCTGCTGGTACTTTAAAAGCAAATCTTCCGACCGGGTTCGCTGTACATCGTTGGATCCAACGTGGATGACGTACATTGTATTAGCAGGGGCCAGCTTAGATACTTCGTCAACTGCAGCAACTACGTCGTCCACACCACCACCAGGGATACAAAAACGCTTCCTGGTCTTAGGTGCTCTGGCGCAAAACTCTGTGAGCTGACCACGTATCATCGAGTCTCCCACGAGCCGGACTTCTTCTATTTCCGTGTCGTCATCTGAGTCTGCGAGTATCTGGAAGCGGTTTTGACACTCGGTAATCGGTATGGGTTTCCTGGTCTTGGGGCAAACGTTGTTCCTAACAACACGGAAGTTGTCTTGAGGGGGAAGAGAGTTACTATTTGTTTCTTGAGTATCGGAACCATCAGATGAAATGGCTACTGCAGGCGTTGAATTGTTGGCAGTTGACGTTGGGGCGTTGGTGGCTGCTGGAGTTGCGGTGACAATTGAAGTTTGTGGTACTCCAACGTTGAGTGTTACAAACTCTTGGAGTGATTCCAGCTTCATGTGAGGACGTTGATCTTTTTGTAGGCTTCATCTAATTTCACTGTCAAATTCTCTTGTTGCTGACAGAGACGGCAGACTTGAAGATCGACAGTAACAAACATGGACTCACCAAACCTACTGGCGCAGTTCGTACAAGTGCGAGGCATGGTAACAGTCAGTTTCTTCAGATCACTTCACTCACTTTAAAACACTTAACTCACTTTAAAACACTTCACTCACTTTAGAAACACTTCAATCACTTCAACCGAAAACAATGTTGAAATACACAACAATAGGTTATCAGGGGTGATAGCCTAACCGAAAACAAAACATTTGAGATACGCAGAATTAGTCCAGGGGCGATAGCCTAACCAAAAGTTTTTTAAAAATTTAAATACGCACCAATAGGCTACCAGCGTTGAATAGCCTAACCGAAAAAAATAAAATTGAAATACGCAGAAATAGGCTACCAGGTGTGATAACCTAACCTTAAACAAATATATATATATAACAGAATACGTAGCTAAATATACAATTCACCAAATAGAGATTATATAAAAATAAAGTGTGACCGCACACAAGGGGTTAATATACTGTATCAACAGATGGCCCTGGTGTCACTGTAGCCTACTCTTTTTAGATAAAACAAAACAAAATGTATCAGTCAAAGGTTACTACAAGATCGTGCAAGCAACAACTAAAATTACAGATATATATAGCTACAGTAGGATACTAAATACAATATCTACTAGAGTTAATGAGAACAACAGATTGGCTGGCTGTAGGCTAGGCTAGGTTTGGATTAGGTTAAAAGCTTGGCAGGTTGGGTTAGGCTAGGTTAGTTTGTACAAATACCACCCTTAGCTTAAAGTAAAATCACTCTGAGGAGAAAAAGTCAAGAATATATCTAGGTGGAAAAGATAAATGAATGCACTTAAATTTACTACAAAATTGGCTGGAATTTAATATGTATAATCCCCCCCCAAAAAATGTTTACAAAATGGCGTCGGCGTTCGTTCCTGTAGGCAGGTTAGTTAGTACACAATATTGTTTATTAGCAAATTAATATGCAAAGCTTTACTTACATACAAGGCAGTTAAATTGATACTTACTACAGTAGGTAATGGGTAAAATTAGGGGCTACGATTTTATATCAACTAAGAAGAGAGCGTTTGTTTACAAACAAAACAAAACAACAGATGGCGCTAGTGGCGCCCTGTCCGAGCAGGAGTCTTGTGATAAACACAAAGTTTATCAGTCAATACACAGCGAAATATCGTGCAGTGTTACTTACTAAACTACAGGATGGTTAAACGTGCTCTTAACCACCTTTCATGCACAAGAATGAAGAGGATGAGTAGTTAATACTCAAATTATGATCGATATCGTGAGAGCGTTGACAGAGCGTCTGCAGCGTCTGGCGGTAGCGGAGTAGGAGTGGGCACATTTGATCAGAACCTATAATATATATATACTGTATAGTATATATAAGTATATATATATATATATATAATATATATATATATATATATATAGAGAGAGAGAGAGAGATAATATATACAGTATATTCGCTGGCAACTGTCCAAAAACTCCCTTACATCCCCCCTCCCCCTGTCAGACTCATTCATCCAAGTAATCGCTGGTTCGAATATGAACCGAGTCTCTCTATCTCTCTCTCTCTCTCTCTCTCTCTCAAGCTTATTTACACACACACAATCTAAAATTCATGCAAGTATCTATTTCTCCCTCTCCCTGTCTCTCTGTATTAATATATCTATCTATAGATAGATAGAATGCGTGTGTATTATTGTGATTGTCCCTTTTTGTTTTGAGTAAATTGCAGGGAAATTATAAATAACTGATAGGTTGTATTTGCAAATATTAAGCTTGCATATACAAATCATATTTTGATATGACTTGGTAGGTGTGTCACAGTATTGGCTATCTAAGACTGTAATGGGTTACAGGGTTACACTGAATAATTATGATAATATAATCAACATAAGTTACCAATTTACTTGATCACATTACCAGCCTTTAATTTGCAACAAGGTTCAGAATCACTGTGAAAAAACACAAAACCATCCCAAACCTACTCGTTTGCTCATTAGCAAACTTAAACGGACGTTGCAATGGCGTAACCCTTTTATATTCAGTACACAAATTTGTTGAAATACTGCTGTTGCTTTTCAATATGTTTCTTGATTTGCCACGCTACTTTAGGATGACAAAGGTGAGTATCTGATATGAAGAAAGATTATTATAGAGTAAGAAATAGGGACATATATAGAGAGGAAGGGGAGGGGGAAAGTAAATATTGAAAATAAAACCATTTCAACGTATTCTATTTCGTATTTTATAGGCATTAACTACTAATTGTATAAAGTGTGATTTTACTTTAGGGTTGTGGTATTAGTATATGAGGAAGATCTACACATGGTGGCTAATGTGAAGTGCACCCAAATTCATAAGGTTGGAGATTCAAGCCCGCGCAGGGAGAGACTGATGGGCCGTCTATTCACACACAAATGCCTCTGTTGAGCTAGCAGCAAAATAGTAACCTGGTATAAGTGGATTGTTGCGACGTCCCATCTGGGGACAAACTGTAAAATGTAGCACCCCTGCATTAGGTTAGTTACCATGGTTACCACAGGCTCCAAAAATGAGGTGTCGGGGCGCTATCTCAGCATATGCCCCATAACTGGTGTAAATAAGAATCACTGTGGACACAAAATGGTTGGAAAGCTCCATATAATGTTCATAATAGTCGTCGTACTAAAGTATGTGACAGTGAATATATGAAGTTTATAATATTTTAAATGTAAACATTTGGTGCCATGGTCAAAACAGTCTATCACACACCTTTAGAGCTGATGATATCTGGATCTGCTAATGTTGCTGCCAGCATTCTTCTAACCCCACCTACTGCACTATATTAACACTACTACTATTTCTACTACTGATAATAAAAATACATTAAACTCTATCGTAATATTATTCATATGAAATCCTATTATATTCTGAACTTTGTCTGCAACCTCCAGCTCAACATGTATTACTATTACTATTATACCCCGTTCCAAAATAGTAGGCCGTATATCGTGAACCCTAACCTCTGTAACTTAAAAAGGGCCAGAGCATATGGGCTGTAAATTTCCACACCTACTGCCTGGCTGACTCCTTCACAAATGGTAGAAATAGCTTGATTACTCTAATCATGTTTGAGTTGTAGAGGTAAATGTTCAAGAGTTTTGGCCTACTTATTTGGAACAGAGTATAGTAATTATATAATCACAAAATCATTATATTTCGGAGAGCATAGCATAGGTGAAAGGAGCACGTAGTGACCATCAACGGATCTTACAATACTGTCCTAGGATACAGCTTCCAAAGTGTTAAAGGAGCACGTAGTGACCATCAACGGATCTTACAATACTGTCCTAGGATACAGCTTCCAAAGTGTTAAAGGAGCACGTAGTGACCATCAACGGATCTTACAATACTGTCCTAGGATACAGCTTCCAAAGTGTTAAAGGAGCACGTAGTGACCATCAACGGATCTTACAATACTGTCCTAGGATACAGCTTCCAAAGTGTTAAAGGAGCACGTAGTGACCATCAACGGATCTTACAATACTGTCCTAGGATACAGCTTCCAAAGTGTTAAAGGAGCACGTAGTGACCATCAACGGATCTTACAATACTGTCCTAGGATACAGCTTCCAAAGTGTTAAAGGAGCACGTAGTGTCCATCAACGGATCTTACAATACTGTCCTAGGATACAGCTTCCAAAGTGTTAAAGGGGCACGTAGTGACCATCAACGGATCTTACAATACTGTCCTAGGATACAGCTTCCAAAGTGTTAAAGGAGCACGTAGTGACCATCAACGGATCTTACAATACTGTCCTAGGATACAGCTTCCAAAGTGTTAAAGGAGCACGTAGTGACCATCAACGGATCTTACAATACTGTCCTAGGATACAGCTTCCAAAGTGTTAAAGGAGCACGTAGTGACCATCAACGGATCTTACAATACTGTCCTAGGATACAGCTTCCAAAGTGTTAAAGGAGCACGTAGTGACCATCAACGGATCTTACAATACTGTCCTAGGATAAAGCTTCCAAAGTGTTATTTTTTAATTCATTCAGTTACTTATTGATCAACTATGTCAGATGAAATATGCAGGTTTTATATATTTTATCTTTCAGATCTTGTTATACCAAGGCAAAAGGAACTCACAAATATTGGTAAATTGGTTTAGTATGTGATACTTAACGTAGCTCTTTTTGTATCACATAGCCTATAGGGATTAAGACAAATAACATACGATTCAAAACGAAAACCTTTGAGCCCTTTTGGTCGAGATAGTATGGGATGGAGAGTAGTGGGTGGGTGTATTCTGAAAAGTTTCCAGCATTAATTTTGTCCGTCACATTTTTGTACACGCAATTTGTGCGGTAGACTGTAATTATAGGTATATATTTATATAGATATATGGCCGGTAGACCAATTTTATACACCTTTCAAATACACGTACACTAAATCTAAAGATACCCAGAGAACCATAATAATGTATTCCTTCCTCTTCATCTCTCCTGTCTAATGACAATACAACTTGTAGAATTAGCGCCGGAGGAACGTAAGTAAAATGTATGTGTATTGTGATTAATGTCTGGGGATTCTATTTGTTTGGAGTCATTAACGAGAGTAGTGGGGGAGATAGTCTAACCCTCGATGAAGAAGGAAGGCACTCGTAATATTATTTCATGGAAGATGTAAACATTTTAGAGACAACTGTACTTAAAACAATTACAGGAAAACAAACCACGCACCTCTTCGACCAACTTTGCCTTCAGAAATTAAAACAAAAAAAGACAATTTAGGTGTAATTTTTATCCTGGCGAGCGATAGCGACCAAAGGCCGGGACATATTTTTACCGAAAAATTAACAAATGCATATCGAAGGAGGATCTCAAGGAAAATATATTAAGCTTGGTGGATATTTAGGGAAGAAACTAACCCATTAATAAATAAATGAATAAATAAACAAATCAAATAATACACCCTACCTCCATAGGGAAAACAAATATACTGGTGGCATGGACATTACAAATCCACCTTCCAGTAAAATAAGGGACAATATAAATTCACCCGTTCAGCACCTGTCACATCCTTTTAATTACATTCGGTCAACGATTAGACAATATTATTCAGCTCAGGAAGGACCTTTAGCAATAATAAGAATTCAAGCTATCTCTACCAACCCTTTCAGCTACCACAGATCCTGCTCAAGCAGCATAATATCGTCTAAATATAGCTAGAATAAAACATAACACACGTTGCTGGTATTCAAAGGGTTAAGCACGGATATTTAGGGTGTCAAGAGCGTCTACAGTAGCATCATGTACGAAAGCAAGCGTTTGTGTCTCTAAAATGTGTATACAGTATATCTAACTATATGCTCTGACTCATACCCCATTGCAATTTAATATTATTATTATTATTATTTATTTACTTTTTAGCTGGGGGTGTCCGACTCGAGACAGAGCCCATAAGAGAAAAAAACACCCACAAACACAAACACCCATATCTATGTTTGTGTATCTGAAGGTGAAAGAGGAGGGTCATGTGGTGAACCTATTCGCTATGATTGGCAATGTTGGACATTTGTTATTAAGGGGGCTGTCTTGTTTGTATTGGACTATTTGTTATTAAGGGGGCTGTCTTGTTTGTATTGGACTATTTGTTATTAAGGGGGGCTGTCTTGTTTGTATTGGACTATTTGTTATTAAGGGGGGCTGTCTTGTTTGTATTGGACTATTTGTTATTAAGGGGGGCTGTCTTGTTTGTATTGGACTATTTGTTATTAAGGGGGCTGTCTTGCTTGTATTGGACTATTTGTTATTAAGGGGGGCTGTCTTGTTTGTATTGGACTATTTGTTATTAAGGGGGGCTGTCTTGTTTGTATTGGACTATTTGTTATTAAGGGGGGCTGTCTTGTTTGTATTGGACTATTTGTTATTAAGGGGGCTGTCTTGCTTGTATTGGACTATTTGTTATTAAGGGGGGCTGTCTTGCTTGTATTGGACTATTTGTTATTAAGGGGGGCTGTCTTGTTTGTATTGGACTATTTGTTATTAAGGGGGCTGTCTTGTTTGTATTGGACTATTTGTTATTAAGGGGGCTGTCTTGTTTGTATTGGACTATTTGTTATTAAGGGGGGCTGTCTTGTTTGTATTGGACTATTTGTTATTAAGGGGGCTGTCTTGTTTGTATTGGACTATTTGTTATTAAGGGGGCTGTCTTGTTTGTATTGGACTTTTTTCATCATTATTCATGTTTGTGTTTAGTGTGCTCCCTAGATCTCTATCTAGCTTAAACATTCACACTCAAGACCCCCCTTCAAGATAAATGTTACATTTTTCGATAGAAAATTTCCCGGCCGTAGGCCGGTTTCTACCAAATTACACGCTTGCCAGGAAAGAAATCGACACCTAAATGGCACACGTTTTAAAATGTACAACGGAATGGGGGAAAAGGTGTTAAAATCGACAAACTAATGAGGCGAACGTCCTAAAATATCAAAACTAATGGGGATAAACACAAAGGAAAAGGGGGTCCAGAAAAAAATTAAATAAATAAATATAGGATTATTATTTCAACGCAGTAAACCAGGACAGAGCTTAGTCGTCCGGACATGAATACAATATATCATTTGATGAACACATTTACATCAGCCGTTTATACATCAATATGTTATAAAAGGCCTTGTATCACATGGATTACAATGAAATATTCATTTGCAGAGAACCCTGCTTAAAACTGACCAATTATCATTCATCCAGGAGATTGTCAGATTATGGAACAACTGTGTGAGTGCTGTGTATATGTGAAATGCTTGCTTTATATGTATATGTGTGCGTGTGTGTGTGTGTGTGTATGTACTGTATGTGTGTGTGTGTGTGTATATCTGTGTGTGTGTGTGTATGCGTGTGTGTGTGTATTCAACTATTTGTATTCCCCTATCTGTAGTTTACATGAATTGAGCTGCGCTCGTGTTGTCCTGTCTCAGTTCCTATTAACTATCAAGTTTACTTTTAAAGTCGTGCATAGTTCTTGCTTCTACAACCTCCGCACTTAAGTTATTCCACCTAGCTATTGATCTATACGGAAAGCTAAACATTTATACATTTGACTTGCACCTCTCCTTTCTTATTTTATACATAATATGTCCTCTGGTTCTTCCATCATCCAGCCTAATAAAATCCTTCTTATCGAGTTTCTCGAACCATCTCCTGCATCTATACAGTGCTAGCAGGTCTCCTCGAACTCTTCTCTCCTCTAGCGTGGGAAACCCTAGTCTTTCAAGGTAATGTAGGTCCTTTAGTTCTGGGATAAGCTTGGTTGTTATTCGTTGCACTTTCTCCTATTTATTGAAGTGTTTTCTTAGATGGGGGGACCATACCACTGCAGCATATTCAAATTTAGGTCTGATCATTGATTTGATCATCTGGTGTAATGGTTAGTGTGTTTAACAATATGTGTGTGTTAACCCAGGTTCGAATACCGGTTAATCACATGCTTTCATTAATTTCATTAGAGGTGCTTGGTGTTTGGGTGAAACTAATAAAAATAGATTAGCATACTTTTATTCAAATAATTGAATGCTACTCTCATACTTGTTATTAATCTATATGTTGCTCCAACTACAGAATATGGTTGATGTGCTTTTCAGGGGATACATTTTCTTGGATAACAATCCTAGGTTCTTGTCTATGCTTGCCTTGTTGTGTCCTCATTTCCTAACCTATAGCTTCCATTTGGTCTTCTGTCACTCATCTCCATTTCAGAGACTTGACACTTAAAATAAGTATAATATAATAAGTATATAATATAAACAGGAGGGAGGGCCTGTAGTTCTTTGTGTCAAACCTAGAGTTCTTTTCTGTGAATGGGGACCACTCAAACCTCATCCATTGGTAAATTTGTAGTGTCCGCTAATCACCTTGTAATCCCTGCATAATTGGAATAGAAACCAAAATTACAAATGCACAAGTAGATTGGATTATGTATGGGCGCATTTCCGAGTTTAAAGACAATTGTAGTATTCAAGGTATTTCTTTTGAATTTATCCTCCCTCGAAAAATAGAAGCAGTGAGTGGTTGACGAAGAATATGACTTAGTTCATAGACACTTTCTCATCTTGGGCGTGAAGCTGTATCCTCTTGAACACTAATGGTAAGTTACTGCCATAACCTAATTTACCTAACCTACCTTATCAGTTCTAGCCTAACCTAACCTAGCCAAAAATCTATACAGGAGTAAATATGCTTGAATATCGCAAGGTAAGTGAATAATTTACAAAAGCTTGAACATATACCGAAAATAACAATATATATTGCCGAAAATCGCGAGTGAATTAAAAAAAAAATTAAATGACCAAAATGCTACATCTACAGTATACCAAAAGCGCTCTCACATAATTATGTACTATACTCTAATCTATTGTCTAACCGCAGAAAATACAAAAAAATGCGTTTCCAGGAGGTTAATGGAAACTACAACTTTACCCATCCATTTTAAAGGCCAGGCTTTTAAGCATACTGAGTACACCTCAGAGAGGCCTCTGGTGCTATGCAGCAGAAAATGTGGGCTGATAATCATGGGGAATTGTAATGTCCATACTTCTCAGCAGGTGATTGACATTCTTTCGAATCACCTCCACTATATTCTCAATCTGGTCCCATTTTTGTTGTAGCTGCTGTGGTGAAAGCCTCCTAGGGCCATAAACATCCTTCATTGTGGAAGCAGGTTAGCCATCAACTCTGGTGATTATCCGCAGCTGGTGGCCAGTGTACCATCCAGTTTAGAGAGGTGAGGGATGACATCATGGTGGTTTGCTTCATGCCATTCATTTACCAAACTTCACTAATTTAACTGTTCAGCCCATACCCTCTCAATATCCTCCAAAGGTTATTCTTCCTCTTCCGTATAACTTATTTACCAGTGGCCACCATCTATCTACACACAACACAGTGCAAGTTCGTGTTATGTGAAGTTCGGTTCCTCTAACAGTGTAGCCATACAGAGTATTGCCTTTCATCTGCTACTTTACAGTAGTAGCCAAACAGGGAAGGTCAAAAAGCATTGTGGTATACTGGGAGTGTAGAGCATGTTGCTGTTGGGAAGTCAGGAGCCGTACATTGAGGATCGAACCTTATGCTCAATTCCTCCAGTGAAGAAGGAGGCCCAGTGTTCTCGGCATAGGTCTCACCTTAAAAGCTCAAGGATGGTCAGGCTGCTCTGTCCCACCTCTATATAGTGCAGGTGGTGTCCTCATCACATGCCACACACACATCAACTTTTGTTAGAACAACACTGCCCACAATCCCAACCTGGTAACACCTGACAACAGACACCTGGAGGTGAGTAATAACTGGGACCAGTCACCAGTGTTCCACGATATTAATGGGTTAGGTAGGTAATATTATCCATCAGTCCCTGCAACATCAGGTGTTCATGGGCATCCTATTCCAGGTGGTGGTTCAGGTACCCCACAACCAGAACGTTCCTGTAGTGATGTCGTCTCAGGTCATATAGTTTCGCTGGTATGTAGTCCGGAGAAGCTGGTCCTTGCCGTGGCACACAACAACAGTAACATCCCATATTTCAGCACTACACAGAATAATAATGCCATCTTCATGGAACAGTTTCCACCTTTAGTAGTTGGGTCTGTATTTCTTCCTTCTAAGAGGCAACAGTTCCACCAAATGCTGTGTTCTGTCTGTTTCTCTTTGTCCAACGGGTGTATCCAATGGTCTTTCTGAATGTGAATTTCACATCGGTTAGTTCTCCATCCCCACAACATTCTCCCTTTCACTCTCTGCCTCTTTCTGTGTTCTCTATCTCTCCCTCACTTCCATCACCACCTACAAGTACTGCACCTCTTGTTTTAGGTAACAATGACATGAAGATCAATGAGTGAGAGAGAGAGAGAGAGAGAGAGAGAGAGAGAATGTTGTGGCGATGGAGAAAGAGATAGGGCAAAAACAAAAAACAGATCTAATATAGTAGAATAAAATTGTATACAGTATATTATGAGAAAACTATATAAAAAGATACATTTATAGATACTCAGAATATGAGGTCAATGAAAAGGGGACAGGAGAAAATATAGAGGTAAGGAAATGAGAAAGGGGACAGGAGAAAATATGGAGGTAAGGAAATGAGAAAGAGGACATAAACTACTAACACAAACTAGAGAAAGGGAAGGGTGAAGGAAGGAAGGGGGAGGTGATGGTTGAGAAAAGGGAGGGAGGGGAGGGGGGGGGGGTGCAAAGGGTGAGGGTGGTATTTGAAGGGAAGGGGTGGTAGTGAAGTGCTGGGACGGATGGGATGGGGGTGGTAAGTGGAGGGGGAGGCAAGGGAAGGGGAGGGAGGGGATGGGGTGATAGTAGAAGGGAACAGCTGGGAGATGATGGAAGGAGAGGGAGTGGCAGTGGAGGGGAAGGGAAGGGAGTAGGTCATGGAGGGGAGATGAGAACGTGGCTTAATTAATGGGTGTGTGAGGGGGATGGAGTCGAAGGTCATAGGGTACAGCTGGCGACTAAAAGGATGACATGAAACCTAATATTGTTATTGTTGTTATAAGTTCCTCTCCTAACAACGTTGTTCAGTTGTTCATGCAAATACGTCACTTAAACGACTACTTGCGAGTTTCATTCTATAAGGAAATTGGAGCTGTAGACATCGATAATTATCAGACTAACCAGTTATAATGCGGTTTTAGTACATTTATATAATATACACAAAACCAAATTCAACATATTATTTATCCATCAGAAACCTACATAATTACTGTATATTTGTTTAATATCGATGTTTACGGGCCGAACTTCCTTATAGCCTGAAACTCGCGTGGTCAATTAGCTCAATATGTTTTATGACTGACGAAGAAACAACCTAGGTTCGATTGGTAAAATGAAACATGTTACTTTTAGCATATACATTTGTTAGTAATATTTATACACTTATATAAACTCTTGAACCTTTACAACTAAGTTGGAAACATCCCGGATTAAATATAGTGTTGAATAGACTCATTGGTTTCTATACAAATTACAGAAATGTTATGCCAAGCTATTGTGGCAAATGAGAGAGAGAGAAAGAGATGCATAGGGTCCAGTAAGTTAGAGAAAACACGGTCTGGTTCAGCTCTGTAACTAACCTGGATCGCATAGTATGTTGCGCTCTCTCTCTCTCTCTCTCAGTGTATATGGGTATCACATACTCACGACTAAGCCAAAGCTGAAAATCAGCATACCTCCGGGCCGAAAAAGCCACATTTCAACATGGCATGACACGTCGGTGCCGCAGCGATCGAGGACACCACGCTGTACGACACCGGGCCATGATGAGTAAATAAATTAAAATGTTATGGTCAAAATCGGGGCCCTAAACACCCGCCAGCAAACCAATGTTTCCCGTCAGCACTCCCATGTTACCCACCGAACAAGACCTGGGCACTTCTTTGTCATCAGCCAACGCTGCTGTGTTACCTGCCAGTATTCCTGTATTACCTACTAGGCCAATTAACACAGACACGACAAACTGTGAACAAATAGCTGTGCTACCTACCACCAACCTTTCAAATTTCAGCGAGGCCGTCTAGCTCATTGATTATTGTGCACAACCCCTACTGGTTATTCTCACCAAGCTCTATGCCAACAAGATCATCGCCTCAGCACAGCTCTGTGTGGATAGTAATTCGTAGGTTGAGTTTGCATTGTCTGTGGTTAAGTAATCATAATAATAATGACAATTATTATTATGCGTGGTTGTAATCCAACTCGCTTGATAATGTGTCTTCATAAGTGAAGTAACGGGGTGGAATAAACCTGTAGGATGGCTTACCTACAGGGGAACAAGGAGAAAACAACAACAGAAGAGTACCCCATAGTACCAGGAATTCTCATTTTCTATGAATCAAGGAGCACTATATGTTATAGTCCATGAGCCAAGACCCGAATTTTGGGATATCGGTACCACCCGGGGTGACTAATTCTCTTAGGTGTTTTTAGCTTGCTACATGTCTCTAGTTTATGTTTTGATATGATAGCCCTTGCACATTGGTAGCTTAATGGTCGTTATCACTTCTTGAATAGACATACCCTACCGAAAATTCCGAAATTTTTTAAAATGTCAAATTTGGGGACAGGAATGCCTAAATGTCAACAAAATGCATATAGTAATTGTCACATTTAATACAAGTCCTGTAAATACACACTAAGCATGCCATGGGCTT